>KV425960.1:65261-90496 GCA_001632375.1 Exidia glandulosa HHB12029
TCTATAAATGGACAATGCAATGTCTGTAAATGGAGAGTGCAATGTCTGTAAATGGACAATCCAATGTCTAACTCTGGTTATTGATATGTTTAACCGTGGCTATATCGACGTTTAACACTGGTCGTTAATACGACGTCTAAGTCTGGCTGTCAGAATGTTCAAGTGTGAAACATGGACGTCTGTAAATGGACAATGGATGTTGGTTAATTGTTTTTGGATTGGAGATCACCGGAGATGGAGGTCGAATCGACGCGAGGGCTGTGACCGAGTTCGTCGAGGAAGGGCTGACGGATGTCCCAACTCCTTTATACGTGGCATTTCAAGCCGGTATAGACGTTACTGGTAGCTTGGATGGAACGAGACTCATAGCTAGCGAGCCGCTGTATCTCTGAGCGCAATGAAGTACCGCGTGAAAATACAGGACGCGATGTGCATGCAGGGTGCTATGAAGAGAGCGAGATATAAAGCAGGGGATCGGATATGAGCGCAGTACCGGCCGAGTAAGTAGACCGTAGAAAGTCGTATAACAGCAGGATCACAAGAAATGCACATAGCCCGTGGAGTGCGACGATCCCGGCAAGTGAACGAGATCATGATGGCGCCGTGGAAGGTCAATGATACGTCCATCCGCGCGATGGTCAACAATCGGACAGGATTATCTCTCGGGGGGAAGCACGCAGTCAAGTTCTCATTATCTAGAGCTTCCGGGAACAGCTAGGGGAGCTGTTCTGGATAGCCGAGTATCATGAGGAGTCGGAATTGACTCTTGCTCATGAGAGTAGTTCAGCGCAAGGGGTCCTCCTCACGGCTGTATATCAAGCAGAGTGTCATGAAGTCCAAGCCCGGTCACTGGAATCGAGAAACATTTCAAAGCGCCACAGAGTTAGATAGACGGATATTCTATGCAGCCTTTACGGCTCTCGTTGTCGAACCACGCGGTAGAGCCTTCTGCTCTACAGTATGTGGGGCCATATTGATGAGCAACTGGTGCAAGTTTGGGCGTTGGATCCAAGTAATAGTCTCCAACAGCAAATCCGAATTCGACCCTCAAGAAAATGTACACAGACGAGGCGAGCTGCCGTGAGAATTCTAATGGCGTAAGACGAGAATTGGGACAGGGCCAGCATAGAACACTGGCAGGCGTGCAGATGTAGAGTTATGACAATCGATACTCCAAGTTAACCTTTCAACGCCGTTGCGGAGACGGCTTGATGTTTAGGCTAGAGGAATGCAGACCTGAGTTCAAGAGAGCCGCCCAGTAGATGCAAAGAAACGAGTGGAAGGTATTAATATGCCCGTGCACGTCCTCCCTCGGTCGTTGATTAATGGAGACAGACGCCTGGTACCCGTAAAGATGATGCCGGAGGAATCCTTCGTAGGTTGCCAGGTAGGAAGGGGCGAAGACGAGTATCGTTGCCAATTCCCGTCAAGAACTCGAAGCGAAACTAAGCGCGAGTCAAAGCAAATGAACCACCATCACAGCAAGGCGACAACGAGCACAAGGAGGGGGGTCGTCCTGAAGAGTCTTTGGAGTAGCATCAAGTCTCTGTACTCATCCTCGAAGAACCGGGCAGGAAAGAGTCCTTGAAACTACGCATGGACATTCCAGTAAATATCCGCATGCGTATGTCCCGTCATTGGGTATTCGCTATCGTGAGTCACAAAGAGGCTCCGCTGCCACGTTGCAGGTTGGATAAAAGACGAGGTGGAAGTTCGGGAGAAGGAACGGCACCGGCGGACGATGCCGCACCTCTTCCGCACACGCCGAGCGCCGCCGCTGCCCGTCCACCGCGACATCGACAAGGACAAGATGTCCTACCAGCCACTCGCACTCGACGAGGACGGTCACGTGCGCCATACATCGACATCCCATTTCACAATGACCGCTCACAACGCTTAGAGACCAACGCGCGGACGCCGACATTTCTGCGCGCTGCTAAGCAGGAGCGTCATCGGCGGCGTAGGTCTCTTATGCGCCGTATGGGCGTTGTCGTATTTCGTACCTACATCGTGGTCACGTGGAGCTGGCGCGCCGGCGTTGGAGGACAATCGCGTCTTCGGTGCGTCCGTGGCGCGTTTGTCTTGGACGACTTTTGTGACGCGTCGTGCAGTGAAGAAACCAGAAGCGGAGGATTGGAAACGCGCGATAGCACGAGCGAAGAGTTTCCTGAAGGGCTGGAGCGTGGAGGAGAAGGTGTCGCTCGCGACGGGTGTGGGCTGGTCGAATGGTGCGTCACCGTCAGAGTCCGCATTACCTCGCTGACGCGTCCAGGTCCATGCGTGGGCAACATACCCGCTCAACCATCACACAACTTCCCTGGATTATGTTTACAAGACTCAGTGCGTGCTACTATATCTCGCACTCGACCCGGCTGACCTCGAGCTCCCACAGCCGCTCGGCGTACGCAACACGGACCGCGTCTCCGCATTCCCAGCTGGGATCAACGCCGCCGCATCCTTCGACCGCGCTCTAATCCGCGCAAGAGGTGTTGCTATGGGCGAGGAGTTTAGAGGAAAGGGCGTGCATGTGCAGCTGGGGCCTATGATGTCCGTTCCCTTCTCTGTGTCGCTGTGTCGTTTGGAAACTCACGCTTCGAACTCAAAGGAACCTCGGACGCGTCGCGCAGGGTGGACGGAATTGGGAAGGCTCAGGGCCAGATCCGTACTGTCCGTCCCCACCGTCCTTTCTCCTTACATTTGCTGAGCTGTACGAAGTGTCGGGCGAGGCGAGCTACGAGACTATCCTCGGCATCCAATCCACCGGCGTCCAAGCGTGCGCGAAACATTTACTCAACAACGAGCAAGAATGGGCGCGCACGACTTCTTCCTCGAACGTCGACGACCGGTGCGTCTCCTCTCCTCCCCTCTTCATCCATTACACACCGCTGACTAGACTTGAAGGACTGAACACGAACTGTACGGACATCCGTTCCTTCGAAGCGTACAGGCGGGCGTGGCGAGCGTCATGTGTTCGTACAGTACGTCGTCCGTCCGTCCGATTCGTGCGTGGACGGTTGCTAATGCGCACGGATCTTGAAGACCAGATAAACGGGACGTACGCGTGCGAGCATCCTGAACTTCTCCACGGGCTGTTGAAGCGCGAGTACGGGTTCCAAGGATGTACGTGCTCCATCCTCCCCATGCCATTCCGTTCCCTCCTTCCCGTCCGCCATTCCCTCCCCGTCCGCCACTCACTCTCCCCCGCCATGCCTGACGCGCGAATAGACGTGATGTCCGACTGGCAAGCGACAATGTCGACCCACAGCGCGAAGGACGGGTTGGATATGAGTATGCCGGGCGATATCGTCTTCGGAAGCGGGAATTCGTACGTTCAATGTCTCTTGTTTCCTTTCTCGCTGCGCGGGCAGGTCATCATGCTATTCCGAGCAATATTGTCATCGGCATTGTCTGCGCGGTGTGGTATTGGACTGACGCCCGCGTACATGATACAGGTACTTTGGGACGAACCTGACGCGGTTCGTGAAGGATGGGAAGATGGGCGGTGATCGACTTGATGTACGTCTCTTGACTTTTCTTCGTTCTGCATCCCGTCCTTTCGTCGTTGCTTGCCCTTTCCATGGGGTGTGCTCCCGTTCATCTCGCCGCCCACGTCCATTCGCCACTTACTCTCCCTCACGCCCACCTCCTCTACCCTCACGCTCACCTTCACTGACTCTCGCCACGCACGTATAGGACATGGCAACGCGCATCCTGGCCGCATGGTTCCTCCTCGGACAAGATAAAAACTTCCCCGAAGTCAACTTTGACGGCTTCAGGCCTCACAGCGAGAAGAATCAGCATGTGAATGTGCAGGGGGAGCATTCGAAGTGCGTGTTCAGTCCGAGTCCGAATCCTCGTCCGTTATTCCGTATTGCGCGTCCATGCATCAACACTTCCCTCGTCCATCGCCAGACGTCCTTCCTCCGTTCGCCCGCCGCTTCGCCCGATACTTCCTCCGCCTTCTTCCCAGCGCGCGAATACCGATTTACTCACGCCCCCCTCCTCCTCCTCCTCCTAGGCTCATCCGCACCCTCGCCGCCAAATCCACAATCCTCCTCAAAAACACCCACTCCTCCCTCCCCTTATCCACCAAACCGCCACGCAACATCGTGCTAGTCGGTCAGGGGGCAGGTCCTGCAAAATTGGGTCCGAATGGGTATAAAGATCGGGGAGGATTGGATGGGGTGTTGGGGATGGGGTGGGGGAGTGGGACTGCTGAGTATCCGTATTTGGTTTCGGTGAGTTCTGGTTTGGGGGTTTGGTTTGGGTTGGGCTTGTGGTTGGTTGGTTGCTGTTTGCTCTTCTGTGGGGTGGCGCTTTCGCTGCCGCTGCTGCTTGACGCTTGTTCGTTTCTCCGCCGTCGTTGCGTGACGTTTCTACGCCGTCCGCGACTCGACGCGCTCGCTGCGTGACGTTTTCTTCGTGGCGCTCACTAACGCTCGCGCAGCCTCTCGAAGCGATCCAAGCGCGCGCAAAGGAGGACGGGACCTCCGTCTCATGGTTCTTAGACGAGTTCGACACGAAAAGCGCTGCAGCCGCGAGCGAGGGGTACGATGCTGCCTTAGTATTCGTAGCTTCGGATTCAGGAGAGCAACATGTCGTCGTGGATGGGCAGGAGGGAGATCGGTGCGTCATGTATTTTCTTCTCGACTTCGAACGAGAGAGGAGGTGCTGATATTAGTCCGGAATAAGACGAAACTTGACGGCGTGGCTGAACGGCGACGCGCTGGTCAAAGCCGTCGCCTCGTCCAACGCTAACACCATCGTCATCGTCAACACCGTCGGTCCTATCCTTCTCGAAGCGTGGATCGAGCATCCGAATGTGACTGCTGTCTTATGGGCCGGTCTTCCTGGTCCGTTATGCCTCCCCTTCCCTCTGTTCCCACTTGACGCTGGGATGAAGGCCAAGAGGCGGGCAACGCGCTTGTGGACGTGCTGTATGGCGCTGTGAACCCCAGTGCAAGGTTACCGTATACGATCGCGAAGCGTACGGAGGACTATGGCACGTCTTTGACGCTTGGGGAGACGAGTCCGAAGAAGATCATTCAGATTCCGTATGACGAGGGGTGCGTTCCCCGTCCCTTCCCTTGGGTGCCGAAACTGGAACTGAAGTACGTAGGCTGTACATCGACTACCGGCACTTCGACGCGCAAAAGATCCAGCCGCGCTTCGAGTTCGGGTTCGGCCTTTCGTATACGACGTTTGAGTATTCGGCCCTCGTGGTGAAGGTGCTTGGCGATGACTCTGGGGCGAACGCGAAAGTGTGGAGGAAGGGAATGGTTAAAGATGGGCTGGCTGTTGGTGCGAGTGCTGCTGCATGGTGAGTTGCATCGGAAGGCGTGTGGATCTTTCGTCTTTACTGATCTGGGCGCGTGCTTGTGTAGGTTACATGAGCCGCGCGTTTCTGTGACGTTCCAGGTGAAGAACACTGGCTCTGTTTCCGGTACCGAGGTGCGTTTCCCATTCCCCAACTTCTCCCCTTCTCCCCTCATGATCTTCCGAATACTAACGCTGTCCTCCTTGCCTCGTAGATCGCACAACTATACCTCTCCCCTCCCCCCTCCGCCCACACCCCGCCCAACCTCCTCAAAGGCTTCGCAACCGTCGACTCTCTATCTCCAGGCGAGGCGCGAACAGTCACGCTCAACCTGAGCAGGTACGATCTGAGCGTGTGGGACGTGAAGAAACAGGGGTGGATCTTACCGCAGCCTGCCTTTGGGGTACATGTGGGTGCGAGTAGTCGGGATTTTAGATTGGATGGGACGTTCAGTTTGTAAACCGTGACCCGGAGCGACTCGGATGTGGATTGACGTTACTGGCTACTGGTCGTGCTTTCGTGCATCTTGATCTCGTAATTGTAATTGTATGTGGTCTCATTGATAGAGCGAAACTCGCGTTGGACCGTGACGTATAGAACGAGCGACGCAGGTCTATCTTCTCACCGCGGCCAGATGTGGTATGATGATGACTTCAGGAAAGTGCACAGGAGGCGAGACTACGCACAAAGCGAGCGTTTGTAGAATGGATGCACCGGTGAATTACGGAAATCTACTCAGGTTGACGGTCTTCGCACATGGTATAGGTACTACAGTATATACTATGTGCGAGTGGGCTGCTCCGCTCGTGGATCACATCGCGATGCTGTTGCAGGTGGACATCGACTTTGTCCGAGCAGCCCTCCTCGTCATCGTCAACGTCTTGACAAGTCGCCGAGCGCCGTCTTGCCTCGTCTCGCGTTAAAGAAAAAATCGGCGAGGACTGCTCAACTTGAAGTCCGCTCCCGACATTCTGCCGGAGCCTTCACCCCGCCCATGCCGCTGCCCGCTCGAGCAGTTTCAGCATTCTTACGCCCACGCCAGACAGAATTGGGCCCTAGGGTGTCCCATGCGCCCTGACGTGTCCGCGCTGCAACTCCTTCGGCGTTCACAGTATCTCTTTCTCGCTCGACTAGGACTGTCTGTTGCAAACTTGGAATGCAGTGTGGATGGCGATGGTCACAGGAACCTGTGCTCGACGCTCAGGCTGGTCCCTCTTCCGCGATTACAGCGCTGCGCTCGAACGTGTTGCTACTTCGGCTGGTTGTGCGATGGCTGGTGGGCGGTTCGCCCGGTCGACAATGACGACATAGAGTAGCTGGCGACCACTGAAATCTCGCGCATTACACGAGCAGCGTCTGGGCAGAATCGTCTGGCCGTTTCGGTGCTCGGTTTTCTCGGTACTTGGCTACACCCTACCAGTGCGACAGGGCGTGGCTGAAACCTCAGGCCAGATATGCGTAATATCTCTTGTATGGTTGGGTGCTCTTCTGTTGCCTGGCCTTCGTGTTCTCTGTCAACTGTCGCAAGGAGATTGCCCACAGGACCCGCTCTGGCTATTTCCCAGAGGGGCCATGCACTCGGCACTCTCAACTCTGGTACCAAGCCGTAAGGAAATACTAGACATGCCGAAGGCTGACATCATTCCTTGGGCGTGCACCTGGGGGTCTATTACATTTCTCGGGCAGCATTGTTCAACTTCTGCAAAGCGCTGGAGGTATGGGTTGGTATCTGTTGGCATATCCTTCGACAATAGAGTGGCACTCTGTCTCTCGCACTTCGAATGTGCGCTCGCGGGAGTTGTGTTCTGGCTCCGACGACTATTCATAGCCAGAGCTGTTTAAAGGTTCGGGCCACGGCAACGCACCCAAAAGCATTGCCTACAGATCCGTGGCTTCGCTGTTCGCCGGCAGCTATAGAATGGCCAACTATCTCGTGGGAGTTTGCCGCGCTTTACCGCCTTCCAGCCTTCCCGAGCCGGACCCAGCATCCCGGTCCTCCGCGCCTTGACCAATTCCTGTAAGCACATTGGTTACGGCCGAGTGGTATCCATTCCCGCGCGTGTTCGCGGGGAAAGCCTTTTCCGACTACATCCGCGAGCAACTACCTCATCGAGGCAGGGAAGAACAGTTCGGTGTCCACAGCCGAGGGCCTGCCATCCTCTCAACGCGTATTCACAAATGTGACACAGTCTATTGGCGGAATGCTATCCGGTACGCTTCATCCTGCTCTCCACCCGGCTGACATCTCGAACAACAAAGCATGGTTCGTAAGTCGTTCCTAAGCTCACGAGGTCTTGGCTTTGCTACTCCGGGCCACGCGAAGGAGCTGGATCAGTATGTGCGTTTCGCGTACAGTCGTAATGCAGTGCACCGCATTGGTCCTACGCTGATGTGCTGTTTTTACATCCATTCCACGCGTCGGCCTGCAGTAGTACCGGCAGGGACTGGGGAGCTGGTATAAAATCCTTGACTCTGAGTCGAGGATACCTCAGCACTCCCAGAGTCGCCAAGCAGCCTCGAAGCTCAACTCGTCCTGACAATGATCGCCGCCCCCCTCGTCGCTCTTGCCCTCGCCGGCATTGCCGCTGGTGTGTCGAGGACCACTCTTGCACGTCGACTTTACTCAACTATGCTCAGCCGTTCCCGCTGTGCCTCCTCAGCCAACGGCCACGAACCCTCAGTGCTCGTTCTGGCAGAACGTGCGCGACCGTTTCATCAACGAGATGTACGTCTCTCAGCTGGTCATCGCACTGAGCCTATCACTGACATGTGTGCACTGCAGCTTCCTCGGTGTTTGCGCGCAGGATGTCCAGTGAGTGATACCGACAAGTCGCATAACACAGCACTCACGGTAAACTCTTCTAGCTCCATGATCCGCATTTCCTTCCACGACGCGATCGGCTTCTCTCTGCACTCGGACAAGGGCGGAGGCGCCGATGGCTCGATGATCAAGTTCCAGGACGTTGAGCTGAACTTCCCGGCTAACGAGGGTATCGACTTCATTGTCTCGTTTTTGCAGCCATTCGCTGATGACGTTGGGTCAGTGTCGTAGGGACCTCGTGAACAGCAGTTGCTTACGGCTCTTGCAGCATCTCCTACGGCGACGCCATCATGTTCGGTGCGGCGGTTGGTATGTCTCTCTGCCCTGGAGCTCCGAGACTGCCCGGCTTCGTCGGCCGCCCCGATGCTACTCGCGCAGCGCCCGACAAGACTGTTCCCGAGCCGCAGGACGACCTCACCGGTATGTTTTCTACTGCTTATACTTTACCATAGCTGAACGCGTTACTATCAGACATCTTTGCGCGCATGGCTGATGCTGGATTCACGCCGACCGAGCTCGTGCACCTGCTCGCCTCGCACAGCATGGCTTCCCAGGCCGGTGTTGACCCGTCTCCTCCTCTCCTCGGCGCACCGTTCGACTCGACGCCTTTCGACTTCGACTCGCAGGTCTTCCTCGAGGTCATGCTCCAGGGTACCAGCTTCCCCGCCGGCGGCTCCGGCGCAAACCTCGGCGAGGACGAAAGCCCGCTGCCTGGCGAGTTCCGTCTCCTGTCCGACCGTCTCTTCGCGCGCGACAACCGCACCGCGTGCGACTGGCAGGCCAACGCGCTCAGCCAAAGCGCAATGGCGTCCAACTTTGCGACCGCGTTCAAGAAGCTCTCGCTCCTCGGCCAGGACGTGAGCAAGTTGACCGACTGCTCCGAGCTCATCGGCACCCCGCCGCCGGCCAAGAACGCACAGGCATTCTTCCCCGCCGGTACCAACCACGACATGATTGAACAGGCTGTACGTCTGTTGTCCTCTGATTGAGTGACCATTCAATATTGACATGAATCTCAGTGCGCGACGCAGCTCTTCCCGACCACCCTTTCGACCGTCGCCGGCAGAGCGACCCCCATCCCCGTTGTGTAAGTCGCCCCCGAAACCGACATGAGAGGGTTAGTAACATACTCCCGCAGGCAACTCCAGGACTGCCCCACCTGCCCGACGTTCAAGCGCCGTGCATAGATTGCATTTTGCACTACTTCCCTCAACCGGTGTTCGACGCGCAAGCGTCTGGACCTATACCGTGTACCTACCTACCTACCTACCTCGTTCCGCTACCTTTGGTTCTTTGCAATATGGGAAATTGTCGGTTCCGTGCATCTGACACGAGCAAATACTGCTTCCGTTTGCAAACGCGCTAATCACGCGGGACCAACCGTCTTCGCTCTAGTGGAAGTACCGACTGCCTTAGTGGCATATGATATCTGAGCGCCGCATCGGGCCGGCTTGCGGAGAACCCTCTTGTCCGTCTTCCATGACTACACCCTCTGCGCAACTGGCGCCCGTCAAAGCGCTCGTATTCGACATTGTCGGTACCACGACGGACTGGTTCACATCCGTCCACGCCGCCGTGAAAGCCGTCGATTCGAAAGTGGACGCGGAGGAGCTCGTCAAAGCCTGGCGAAGCGGTATCGCGCAACGCACGTCCCTGTCTAATGCAGAAGGGAAGTTCGTCGAGATGTATACCGCATATGGCGAGGTTCTAGACGACTTGTGCCGCACGCGGGGGCTCAAATGGACCGAAGATGTGAAGAGGGACCTGGTAAAGAGCTGGGGGCGCATGAAAGGTGCGGTTCTATTCTATGCCCATGTTATCCATGCTTTTAATTTAGCTTATGGACTTCAGCGTGGGAGGACACTGCGCATGGTCTTGAACTTCTACGCTCCAAATACGTCGTTTGCGGCCTCACCAACTGCCGCGCGAGCATGATGATAGACGTCGTACGCACTGCAGTACATTCACAATCTCTCCTCTCCTATTGACGAGCTGCTGCAGCACAAGAAGAACAACATGGTTTTCGACCTCTTGTTGACGAGCGACGTCATCCACGCGTACAAACCTTCTCCGAAGATGTATCAGGCCGCGCTGTCTGCTCTGAACCTCCAACCCGGGGAAGTTGCATTGGTCGCTGCACATGCCTACGATTTGAGAGCAGCTAGAGAGCAGTACGTCGTGTTCTCAACTTCGGGGTGCTGACGCTCACTGAATTTCCAGCGGCTATCGGACGATATACGTGGCTCGCGACTCCGAGCTCGCGTTAGAACCGGCAGAAGAGCTTGAGAATCGTACGAAGGACTTTGATCTTCACGTTGAAGGCGGTTTGATTCATTTGGCGCGAGCTTTGGGCATCGAGGACGATAAGCCGGACCTACTGTAAATCAGCGTCGTGTCTAGAATACGCACTTTTCAAACTCGTCAAATGATCGGTTTTTAAATTTCCAAGGAGAGGTGGAATTGGACGCTGAAGCGCTGAAGTCTGGGCTGCGACAGCGGCTGCAGATTACCTTGGTCCCGTAACTCTTCCTGGACCTTTCCCGGTTGCCACACACGATGGTTCTGTGGTCCAGACTGCCCGTTGAACTCGTTGACGCCATACTCGAGCACGCTTTCCTCGATAGCTTGCAGGCATCGCGGCGCTGGGCAGCGTCTTTACTCCTAATCTCGAAAGCCGCGCAACGATGGCTGGCGCCACGACTCTACCACACTCTGCGCGTGACGGAGACCAACGCGCCTGCTTTCATTCGTCTTGTCGACGAGTCCCATCCGTCGTTATTGCTTGTGCGCACCCTGATCTTCGCCTGTGGGCGCGAGAGCAGGACTTTCCTCCAAGAAGCGAGGATGAGGATCGATTTCCTTGCGCGGGCTGATATCACCCGATACTATGGCCCACGATTTATCTTCGCCATGCTTGCATTATGCGAGGTCCATCCGGGCTTTGCGCCGACGCACATACGAGTCGACAACGTTAACGTTGCGGCACTCCTTCGACACCACCTCTCGACTGCGTTCTCGCGCTTGACGCATCTCTACGTCGCTTATCTGCCACCAATATGGAGCCATCAGTCCCACCTCGAGACTTTACATGTTCCGCCGACTCTGCGCGTCGTCATCCTCAGACCCTTGGGATCACGCGCGGCTTTCTTTGACGGCCGTAAGGACGTACAACCGTTTTTTACGGACGGTCTCGAGCGCCTTACTGTACGGCTCGATTCATTTCCAGGCGCGCTGGAGCGAGCATTTGCGTCCACCGCCTTGCGTACTTGGGCTGAGGAACGGAAGGAAACGCGGTTGTACGTCACCTTCGACGCGGATTCCGTATTCGACATCGACAATGACACTCATTGGTTGCGCGAGTGAGCTAGTCTGATATCTTTGCGCTCCGCTCGAATCCAATACATGGGTTCACTGGCCCGGTTGTCGGTCATCGTACTCCGTCTAGGACATGCCCGTATGTGTCATGGTATCACCTCATCTTTGTCCCACCCGAGCTGCCTGTTGCGACGTGTCTACAATGCGACGTAAAGTAGCAGTGATGTGCCTTCAATTTCACTGCATTCTCGTGAGACGCAGCACATGACCGCTCGAGCGTTGATATCACAACATCCTTTTGACATCCCTACGTGCCTCTCACCTACACGGTTTTGTAATGGAGACCGTCACGGAGGCCTGCATCGGTACTGAAGGAGCATGACTTTGTCGGCTCTCGCAGAGGGCTGAAAGCAGGACGCGGGCTTGAGGGAGCGACGGATGAGAAGGCGTCATCCTTGGCAAAGAGGGTCCCGAATGCCGCAAGAGGTCTGCATTCTGATCAACTGGATGAAGGGATTCGAAGTATAATCGTAAAATCATATTTGGACCGAAGCCAGATTGAGAGTTGCATTCGTGTAACGCCTGCGTTGCTTATCGCACCCGCACGGATGCTGTCCGGGTCTTCGATGCTGTGCTCCGGTCTCCGGAAATTGACCCCGTGTGCACGGTTGGTCTCGAACATCCACCATGGTGAGTCGACTTCGAGCACACATGCTCATATGATGACGAGGACCCTCCAGGACTACGCGCGAGGGATCACGGACCCACGTAAGCGACCACGTTCATTGTCGGGCGCACATGGAGTATTTACTGATCCCCTTCGCAGCGCAGGCGAACCATAGCACTCTGGTCGATGAGCTCGACACCGAATTCAAGCGCAAGTACCCGTCCGACCCTCTTGGTCGCGAGATGGACGACGGCGCGCGTGTCTGGAAGGTTTACCGCGACGAAGCGATGGCATACGATACGACGATGCTGGACGGGTGGAGCCAGACCCTCGACATTCTTCTACTCTTCGTGCGTCACTTTTTTGCACATCATTGCGCCTCGTCTCATGATGAACAGGCGGGTCTGTTCTCAGCCGTAGCGACGGCCTTCGTCATCGAGAGCTATAAGCTTCTACAGCCAGACAACGAGGCGTTCATGGTTTCCGCGCTCTACATCATCGCGACGGCGAGCAACCGCTCAGCCGCCGCGACGCTTCCCGTTCCAGCTGCGCTTAATCCGTCCACGTCAACGTTGCCGCGGTGGATCAACGGGCTGTGGTTCACCAGCATCCTCCTCTCTCTCGCAGTCGCGTTCTTGACTATCTTGGTCAAACAGTGGATCACGGAGTATCGCGCGCGTAACAACGCCTCCGTTAAAAGCCCGCGCGACTGGGCCCGACGACACCAGGCCTACTTCCAGGCATTGAACGCTTGGCCAGTCGCGGAACTGGTATCTGTGCTTCCTGTTCTCCTTCATCTCGCTCTATTCCTCTTCTTTACTGGCGTGGTCGCCTTTCTCTGGAACCTGGATCATGCGATCGGCGTCTGGGTCGTCTTGATGGGCTCGTCCTTGACGGTGTTCTATATCTGTTCTACGCTCGTGCCGCTGTGGATTCCAGACTGTCCAACATCGACACCCTTTGTCCACGTGTTGAATCGAGGGGTACTGGCGCTGAAGCTCGTAGTTTTCCGGACGGCGCTGCTTGCGCTTCTGCAGCTCTCACACATCTCACGGGTCATGCGCCGTGCCCTGAGTAGAGGCAACGTCCAGCCAAATACAGATGAACCATGGGTGGAGTTGTCTGGCCGATCGATTCCCTCTCTACCAATCTCGATATCCTACCACAACCCGCACCCGAGTCTTTTCCGAAGATTGAGGGCGTCCATCACTCGGCCTGCACAGAGAAGTGCGGAGGCTGTGCAAACGTCGCGGTTCCTAGACAAGGCCTACGACGAACTCGATGCCTCGGCTCTGAGGTGGTTGATATTGTCTGGTTCCGACAGCGATGCTGCAGCTGTCGGCCTGCAAGCCTTAGGCGCACTACATCCCGAGTCTCGCACTGTTGACCTTTTGCGGAAAAATCCCATCCTCATGGAGTTCACAGCGCCACAAGCGACTATACGTTCTGCGTCTGCGCCTTGTTCAGTGGAGATTCTCCGTGTAACCCGCAGCTTGTTCTCCCTGAAGTCGCCTTTCTTTGGCCAGCGGGTCAGTAACTCTGACGTGTCTTTCCTCATGGACAGGGACGACCCTGCATCTACGCTATTGACTGCAACACTGGGAGAGAACCCCCCAATCGCTAGAGCGAATGCCACGATCTGGAGGAATACTCTCCCATCTATGGGATCCACTGCCATGCTGCTCCTTCGCTCGGACTCTGGGGGACATTGGTGGACCTTTCAAATCCTTCTATATTGCCGTTGGGAGGAAATCGGTGACTCGGATTGGGAATTTATCCTCCAACGAATCGCCGCCAACGAAGGCACTGTACGTGGTAAAGCGTATATACGCACCCGTTCGTCTTCGGCGCCAATGATATGGACGGTATGCGACGTCTTGGCACAGTTGATCAAGTGGAAACTGGCACGACACGACAGCAAAGCTCTCGTAGAATTTGCATCTGAACTCATATTTCACATGCTTCCAGTTGCGGCTCGCGTCTTGGCTCAAGTGGAAACTGGCACGACACGACAGCAAAGCTCTCGTAGAATTTGCATCTGAACTCATATTTCACATGCTTCCAGTTGCGGCTCGCATAAAGAAGCGACATAAATGCGACATTTTCCCCTTTCTTTTGGACTACATTGTCTCGTCGCATTTGCTTTCTCGGGTCGTTGATATGCGGGACCTGGTGGATATCATGCAGGCACTCGTATCTATGTGGCACAATGGTGTTCCTACGACTTGATCAGCAAATCAGCTCCGGAACGCTGTCTTCGATGCAATGAGCTCAGCCATATGGACGGACGCTGCGGTGATGTCCTTCTTCATTCGGTTTTATGAGTGGGTCCTGTACACGGTGTTGCAACCGCCTGCAGGTCCTGCATCTGGTCTCCACAGTCGCGATGCTGAGATTGCCATTATTATCAAGTCAATGCTTCACCCACGCTTTGACCCACGCATACCCCTGACCAAATCATTCTGGGCTACTCTCACTGAGGGGCGGGAACTATATCCCGATTCTTGGTCTATTGACTGGATCGATTTTGGGGAGAGCCTTGCACGCGTACTTTTCATGGGCCGGGGCCTCTACTACGACGAAAGCGATATTGCAGGCTTTTTCGCCGGACTTTCCCTTCGAGACGTCATTGGCGAGCCAGATCCCGACAGATGGTATCTGAACAGACGCTTTCATCTCCTCCAACATTGTATCTCGCTCAACCCTGAGTGGTGGGTGGAGGGGGTCATGAATTTAGAACACGGCTCGGACGATGCTATGATATCTGTGGTCAGGCAACTCGAGCGCATGCTCGTAAACCGAGGTCCACGGTGTTCTTGCGCAGGCCGTCCACTACGGCAAGTTCAGGATCTTCACGTCGAGACATCTACGGAAATCCCGCTCTGATTCATGATACTTCCATGGACCTGCGTATGTTCACGTCCTTCGCCTACCGGCTCCGTATTGCTGCTGATCTGTTACAGACTCCACATACTCAAACGCCAGCCCGTTTACCATCATCGCACTTTTTGGTTGGTGTTCATCTGAAGTTCGTGACCCGCGGGCGCGGGGTTCGCTGTTTCCTCGGGGTGGCCTACAACGTGACCCCGCTCAATGGGCGTTTCTTTCATGCAACTCAACGTCTCGCGCCGGACAGAATTCACTGTGTGTATTTCGTTACGGACAACACGAGCGTGGTGCTACAGCGAGCAAGGGAAGGTCGAAAGTCGAAGACGAACGAAGGATGAACGAAACAAAGAACAAGGTTAATGGCGAAGACGAAGTAGTATATGAACGTGCTAAACGCAGACCTCCGTCAGATAGTAGAACATGACGCGACGAGTCACGAGAGGGACGTACCCGCAACTCAGACGACGACGCAGTAGCCCGTCGAGCTACCACCGTTCTCGCCATCGACAGGCACTTCTCCGATCATCACCTCAGCGTCGGAGCTGTTAGTAGCATTGGCGAAGAAGCGTGCGAAGGCGTCCATGAGTGTCGAGTTGAGCGGCGAAGATGGAATGGAACAACTCGTCCCTCTCCCCCAGTGCGCCTTATATATTCGCGAGTCTCCCTTGTTCGCTATTATGAATCAACGCGTTGTTCAGGAGATGAATGAATTACTGCAGCACGATGGAACTCTGATCGCTGATCCGCCTTGTACTCGGCGCAGGGATCTCGCGGCGGCGCACGGTCAAACAAGACCGCAATTCATTTCTCACCGCCACCGCAATGAGACATGCATGGTGAAGATGGACCATCTGAGGTGTCGCCCTGCGTGAAGCTCTTATGTCCTCAGCCTACTGCGAGCACACGTCGAGAGAGATTCTAGCCCGAATGATTGCGCGGATGTAGGGCGTCACGAATGTACCCCAGAAGCACCATGTGGACGATGAATCTGTCAGCAACTTCGCAAGTGCGCGGGTGTGAATGAAGCCGTACACACGTTTGCGTCTGCTTTAGTGGTCGTAGCGGAAAAGACGCGGCCTCGATCGCTCATTTGCATCTCCGGCACCCTCCGACTCGATGTTCGCGGCTCAAAAAATGGGCACCAGACCTCGACCTGCGCACCACGACTAAAATTATGCACCCTTGGGGGCGACAAAAGGCAAGGGGCTGAACCGGGAATTGAACCCGGGACCTCGCGCATTTCAGAGCGGCTTAACACCGCGGACGAACGCCCGAAGCGCGAATCATACGACTAGACCATTCAGCCGATGAGATCCGGCTGACCTTGAAAGAATATCATAGACTGTCGTTCCGTAGGCCTCTGGTGTGCACATAAGGTGCTGAGGGCGCGCGGGATCCGGCAGAAGAGAATGCGGAGGTCGCGGCGATTGCTGCACGGTAGCCCACTCCGCGGCGTTTCCCACAAGACGGTCGCCCTACAGCCATGCGCCATCCGCGTCGAATCTACCCGCACGCCTTCGAAGATGCTCTCGCTGTTGGTGGCGATGACAGTTCGCGTGCCGTCAGGACGAATCAAGTTACGGGTAGCTCGGCGCCGTATACTCGTGTGCTCGGGTGCGCCGACAGCCTCAGAGGACAACCCCGCCGCGGCGCTGTGACGTGCCCTGTTCCAGCCACGCGCTCGTGTAGACAAGCGTGGTCCATTTTCGTCACGGTCAAGGTAGCGCGTAAATCTATTGCCGCCTGACTCGACGCGCTGGAGGAAGGGTCCTGCAAGCGAACGTCCTGTGCCCGTGGAAGACATTGACGAGGGCAGTTGGGTAAGACATCGACTGAACGAAATCTGCATTCGTGATACGACTGCCGCCCTTCAACGCGCCAGAGGAATCGCGGTGTAGTTGACGCGGTAGAGCGGGTTGCTTGATAGTGTTCGAGCGAGCGCCGGTCCTTACACGCAGATGCGTCAGTTGAGTCTCGACCACTCCACTTGGTTTCGAAGCACGCAAAGACGAGTCCGTACGCGTTGCAGCGTCGACGTAGATGTCTACAAGCGGCGGCGGCAGACTGTCCGACTCGATAGACCCGGTTGCTGCTGTCGTCGTCCTAGATATATGGCCGGCGTGGACGGCTCATATGCCAAATGACTCTAATAAGAGACGAACCAAATCCAAATACGCCGTGCAAAAAGGCGACACTGGAACCGCGAGAAACGCAGATATGCCTATTCTTCTCGTCGCAGCGTTATCCGCACACCATACGATGGTGCGTCCAAAGGTGGCCGGTCGTCCTACGAGCCCACATGAGCGACTCGAGACTCTGACGAACAGGTCCGGTTGACAACGACGGCGTTGTGAACATCGAAGGCCATGCCTTCGTCTGTAGATTCCCGACATGCGTGCTAGATACGAACGTCGCTGCACATCCTGTGTGGCCGGTAGATGCACGCCACTCCATCCTTGAGCTGGTCGCCGTCATACAAGAAGTAGTTGGCGAGGACACAGTCATGATCAGTCATAGTTGCCAGACAACGTATGTGGAGGGAAGCAAACTGCGGAACATGCCGCACCAACTCCAAGTCTCGAGCTTAGGCACTGCGAGCAAAGTGGGTAATTTTCCCTCCCGCATACAGCGTGCACTATGTGTGTGACTATGTGTGTGAGGATCTCAACAGACTCCCTGTTCACAGTGGCCAGCATTCACGTCGGGGACCCCTTCTGCGACTTTACGTCAGTCTCTGGAGGCGCCGTTGAGCTTCTACGGCCAAAAGAAGGCGGTTTCTCTGAGATTCAATGTCTATTATTTGAGTACTTGGGACTCATATACTGAAGAAACGCCAGATCGTGTGATTTCAGTGCACTAATGCTCGTAATATTCATATTAGTACTCCTTACGTCCACGAGTGCGACTTCCCCTTCAATTTGCTGTGAATCAGCACTGCTCCTATTATTCTAGTATGTATCCAGCTATTCTGGAGTCATAATGAACCGCAGAGAATCGTCTTTCAAGCAGCCTCCGGTACACATTCATCCTTGCAGGGGAAGATCACGCCGACTCCTACGTCCGCAATATTGACAGCATTACATCTACACTAGCCTTCGTCTTTATTGCAGTCACAGTCATGCATAGTAGTACATCGATCGCAGTACATTTGCCGTGCGCATCCGTCCGAGTCCGAGATACACTCACATCATCAGACCAGAAACAACTCCCAATTCAGCATCACGATCAGTCTGAGCGCCTCGGGTCAGAACGGCGAGAGAGGAAAACGCACAATGCTTACATCGTTCGCTGCTTCCTTCGCGAGCGCATCACATCGCGCATTCCACTCGCGCGGAATGCGCCAAAAGAGAATGCTGAGCTGCGCCTCGTCTGCGATACGCAGCTCGTTCCTCAACGCCTCCCACAGGTCCCTGTTCGCAACAGGGGACCCATTCGCGGTGCGCCAGTCACGTGCAATCCACGTGTCGATCCTGCCGCAGGCGCCCTCGACGACGTACTCGCTGTCCGTGGCGATAACGATACGATCCGCGCCGCCAGCTTCCCACATTCGAAGCTGCAGGAAAAAGAGCACCGCCCGCAGCTCGGCGCGGTTGCTCGTCTGCTCCGATCCCCCAACCGTACCCTCCAGCGCAAGCTTCTGCCCGGGCTTCGAGTCGCAGTATACGAACGCGCACCCGCCACGTCGGCGATGCGCGGTGGACAGATCGCCTTGATCGAGACAGGCGCCGTCGATATAAACGAGCATCGTGCGATCGTCGTCCTTGTGGAAGTAGCGCGGAAACCGGTTGATGCTGAAGTCCTTGCGCTCGTGGAACAGATCTGACGGACGCGTCTGCTCGGTTGGGGGAACGAAACGTCTAGGAGAGTCCGAGCGCGTCATGCTAGCGATCAAAGATCTGCTGCTGGGTCGCTGAACCCCAGGCGGGCCCATTGGCCGTTGGCCTTTGGGCAGTGCTTGGTGGCCGAGGCGCAAAAGCGGGTTGTCAGACGTGCCATCGTTCCCAGTACGAGTCGTAAATCCGTCAGGGATGTCAGAGGAAACGACGCCAGGCATTGTGGCGAATGCTGGCCAAAGGAAACAGCAGTTCGGCTCGGCCCGCCGCAAGACCGATGTCACACCTCCAGACACTTCCTGCTTTCCTAATCCCGTGTTGCGTTGAGTACTATCTCATCTATCATTGCACTAGATGAGCATCCGAAGTGTGAGGCATACGACAACACCGCGTGCGCTGTCGCTCCTCCGATGGATGGGCAGTTCACTGCCTCCTCGGGTGTTGCTCTCCAGCGTGCTGCTGCGAAGGTTTAGAATAATCGTGCGTCGTTGGAACACAGCATCTTGCGCCAAGGAATCGACGTTCCATACATGAAGAATACAGGGAGCAAATGCATACAGTAGAGTACACCAATAATCGCGGTCGTCCTCGTCCGGCTACAACAAGAAGGTATTGTACATTAGTCGCACGCGCGTTGGCTCACATCATCATTCCATGTACTACAGCCGGACGGGGCATACGGCTCGTCTGATCATGCGAATCAGTACAGAGTGAGATCACAAAGTGTAGAACGCTTACTTCGTTGGCCGCTTCCTTCGCGAGGGCGTCGCATTTCGTGTTCCACTCGCGCGGAATGCGCCAGAAGAGAATATTCAGCTGCGCCTCTTCGGCAGTACGAAGTTCGTGGTTTAGTGCCTCCCAAAGGTCTTTGTTCGCGACGTGGGAACCGGCCGCGGTGCGCCAGTCGCGCGCAATCCACGTGTCCAGCCTGCCGCAGGCACCCTCGACGACGTATTCGCTATCCGTCGCAATGACGATCCTGTCTGCGCCGCCGGCCTCCCACACGCGAAGCTGGAGGAAGAAGAGGACAGCACGTAGTTCGGCACGGTTGCTAGTCTGCTCTGGTCCGCCGACGGTGCCCTCCAACGCAAGCTTCTGTCCAGGCTTCGAGTCGCAATACACAAACGCGCAGCCCGCACGACGACGGTGCGCAACGGCCAGATCTCCCTGGTCGAGACAGGAGCCGTCGGTGTAGACAAGCATCGTACGGTCGTCGTCCTTGTGGAAGAAACGCGGAAACTGGTTGATACTAAAGTCCTCGCGCTCGCGGAAGAGATCACTTGGACGCGTCTGGTCATTGGGCGGGAGGAAGCGTCGAGGAGAGTCCGGGCGCGTCATGTACGCGATTAGGGAGCTGTTGCTCGGCCGCTGAATCCCAGGCTCGCCAAACGGCCGCGACGACTTCTGTACGTGACGATGGCCAATGCGCAGAAGCGGATTTGTCGGTGATACGTCCATGATACTAGTCGTAGATCTGCGGGACGAACGGTACCAGGCTGGCGATGGATATGCTGGACAAAGGAAAGGCACAGTCGGATTTCACCGGCCGCTTAAATGCGAGCGCCCCTCGGGTCCGGGTCGCCAAGTCCGCCCAACGACAGGCACGAAACAGCTGCCGTCATTCTGAGCTCACGCAGAACTCAATGTAGTGGTACTCGTGCAAGGTATAGGGGTGTCCGAAACATAGTGATATTCATGTTCCGGTCGAATACATATTACGGTAAAACGTGGGACGCATCCGCTTTAGCGGCACGAGCAGAAGTTCACGTCGAGGTTCGCCGAGTTGCCGTTATAGTTCCTGGTAACGGAAGTCAATATACTGCTTTCAAATCACCTAATAGACGCACCAGTTGTACGTCCCGCCATTCTTGTGACCGGCGCACTGGTCAATGATGTCGGCGAAGCCGTTCCAGCACGCATCGGGCGAGTCAAAGTGACCATTGACCGAGACCTGCGCGTTACCCCACCCGCCACTGTTCGAGTACGACCACCTGTGGATGCATTTAGAACTGCCGGCGCACGGGGAGTGTGGCACTGACTTGTCAGAGCCGCACCAGGCCGAGCGAGCGGCGTAGAGCGAATCGCGGTTCTCGCAGTTGTTGCACCCGCCGTCGCTGTAGCAGCTCGCAGCGAAGGCAGAGACAGCAAAGAGGAGGAAGCTGAAGGTGCGCATGGCGATTATAGTAGATGAGAGAGGTTGAGTTGAGCGATGTAAAGGTGATGAGTAGTCGTTGTTCTGAATATGGAACGTACAAGATATCCCGGTATATATACTACTACTACAGTACTCTGCCACTGGACATCTGTGACCATGTATGAGGTATAGGTGGCCGTTCCTACGCTCTTGAAGTGGAGTAGCAGGCAGTGAAAGTGCTAGCGCTCAGTGCAGGCGCATGACGTATGATCTCAAACCCCTGAAGGTATGAGAATGTCCTTGCCTGAGACATGCACTGTCAGTATCTCCCCCAGCGTAATCCATAGAGATGTATATGAACGGTGCATCACCAGAAGTTAAGGGCTAGCGGGCGTTCCAAGTAACCGCCCACACGCAGGCGTTGGTCGTGGCGATGCTATTAAAAACAGCTCTGAGATTCGCGTGAACAGCCGCCACTAGTACTGCTCCTCTCTCGCGACGTATCGAACTATCGGACTTGCAGATCCTGGGTGGTAACTCGGCCACGTGTTGCCATCTGTGCGAATCGCCCGAGCTCTGCTTTGTGGTGGAACATCGTGCTCAACACACGCTGAAAATTATTATATATCCCCTAACGCAGTGCACACACATAATGCCAGCAGAGCCATGAAGTGAGAGGTGCCCGACCGAGGAGCCACCACCAACGCGTATCGCAATAGTGACCGCGGTGTCGGGCTTTGTCACCCACAAGACGAACTGCTCCTCGCTCAGCACCCGATCGGCGATGCATAGTATCCTCGGACGCCGTTCGCGAAAGCCCTGCGTCGCTGCGCACCGCTCCGAGTCGGGTCGTGGATCGCCGCAACTCGCTCATGGATGTCCGACCCGGCGCCTTTACCCACGACGACTATACGCCTGTCCGGTGCGCGAGCAATGAGGATCGGTGCCCGTGCGCGTGAACTCCAGCGAGCGCAGCGGGATGTGTCGCTCTAGGTCGCTCTGCCCACCTCGACGTCGATGGCTTTGCACTTGCTTTGACTGACGCACTGGGGTATTTGAATTCAACAGTCGCAGAGATGTGAGCTTTCCATGTGCCACGACCTTTCTGCAGTCAATATGTTGTGAGTTACATCGATATACCAAATACCAGCCAGGCTGCGCACTACGGTCGCTCTAAGAGTACAAACCCACTTGTCAGTAACCGTCTACTGAGACCTCTGACGAATACCCGCGTACCTTATCAGCCGCCCCTTTAGCGAGTGCGGCTGCGCGAGTGTTGAGTTCACGAGGAATCCACCAGAAGAGAATACGAAGATCGCCATTCTCGTTGCGGCGCAGCTCGTTGAGCAACGCTTCCCACAAATCGCGATTCGCGACAGGTTTTCCTTTCTTTGTTCGCCATCCCCTTTGAACCCACGTAGCCAAGTTGACACACACCCCGTCGACGACGTACTCGCTATCAGTCGCAATGACGATCCGCTCGGCGCCGCCGGCCTCCCAGCGTCTGAGCTGTAAGAAGTAGAGGACGGCGCGGAGCTCCGCGCGGTTGCTCGTTTGCTCTGGTCCGCCGATTGTGCCTTCTAAAGCGTGCTTAAGGCCTAGCGTCGAGTCGCAGAAGACGACGCCGCACCCGCCGCGTCGACTTGGCCCGCCCTGGTCCAGACACGCGCCGTCCGTGTAGACGAGCATCGTATAGTCGTCGCCGCGGTGCAGGTAGCGACGGTAAGGGTCGCCGCTGAGGTCGTACCGCTCGCGGAAAAGGTCCTGCGGGCGCGTACTCGGTGTAGGTGGTACGAACCGGCGAGGGCAGTCGGGACGGGTCATCGACTTGATTAAGGCCTCGCTCGTCGTTCGTAAGCTCTTCGGTCGGCGGTCGACAGCGATAGGAGCGTAGTTAACACGATAGAGCGGGTTTCCAGGCAACGTCTCGTGCGGGGGGCCTGGTCGAGGGTGAACTGGTTGAATGTGGACCACACGTTCTGCGCGCGACGCCGAGCCAGACGGCGAGATACGTTTCGCAGCGGTTGCACGAGGCTGCTCGAGGTCGGCGTCAACGTCTATGAGGGGCGGTGGACCGTCAGAGTCGTCGGACGCGGTTTCGTAGTCGATGTCCTTGCCGCGGTGCCTGTCGATGTCGTCCGCGTTTGCGTTAGGGTCAATGGCTTCATAAACACCGAACGCTTCGAGCACAGTGCGTATGAAGTCAAAACACTCGGTACAGCTGTCTTTGCAGTGGTTTCGGCACATCCAGATGCGGCCGTCATCCTCGTTAATTGCTACGCGGTTGGTCGGCACGCCATACACGTTGAGGTTCAAAGGAGTGCGATAGAGCTTCGAACATTTACCGTAAGACAGTGTTGCTTTGGAAGAGCCATAGGCGTACCGTGACGAGTCGAAGAGCAGCGATAGCCAGATCTTTGTCGGTATACTCGGCAACGTATTTTTCAAGCTCGAGGTTGTTGGAGAACCTATGGTCGCAGGGGCAGCGGCGACACAGGTCCAGGCCATGCGTAGCACAGTAACGGAAGGCCTCCACTAACACCGTGGCGTCGCTCATGGCTATCGACGTCGTAGTCAAGAAGCAGGTTGCGGACAATCCCGCGGCGATCGTCCACCGGCACCTGACGCTGCTCAATCCGCTTCTTGCCTCCTACCTTCACAAAGCGAAAACTTTTCTCGTCCAAAATCTTACCTGCCAGTCAGCGTACGATTCCCGAGCCGTAGTTGCCTTTCAGGCTCGCTCATAGTCCCAGATGCAGGATAATACTGCTCAAGCCACGCTTTCCGCTGGACATTTCGACCGCCTACCAGTGGAGCTTCTACATGATATCTTCAGCCTCCTCAGCCAGCCCGACTGTCTACTTGTTGCAGGCGTCTGCGTGCTCTGGCGCCAGCCACCAAAGCTTCCAACTATTACGCGTACCTCCGCCTAAACGCCACTTATAACGACCTTAAATCCATCGCTCAGTACCAGGCGGCAATTGCGCTCTTTGTGACCCAGCTCCACTTTGCACTCGCATTTGGTATCCGCCTCAAGTTGGTCATCTGGGTCGAAGGAACGGACGCAAGCTATCACATGACTGCGTTATGGACTGAGGATAGCATCTACGAGCTATGGGACCTCGTTGACCATGCCCTTTTGCCCCATATTTCAGGATGCCTCGCTGTCCTTGTTGGCCTCGACCTCAGCATACCACCGCAGTGCTTCGTACAGACGATGGCCGTTCTTCAGCACCCGGCTCCTTACCTCAAAGAGCTCGCCTTGACCTTCA
Organism: Exidia glandulosa HHB12029; assembly: GCA_001632375.1. NCBI lineage: Eukaryota > Fungi > Basidiomycota > Agaricomycetes > Auriculariales > Exidiaceae > Exidia > Exidia glandulosa. Next base: position 89,510 of record KV425960.1, read on the forward strand.
GACACGAAGGTATAAACTACGGTGTTGACGAACTCGACTCCGACAACGTCCTACCAAGCAGGTTATTTGCCCGATCGGCCCCATGTCTAACTTCTGTTCGATGCTCCGGCGTCCCTCTCGGCGATATCGTCCCAGCGTTTTCGGGCGTACGATGGGCTGGCATCTATGGAGCCCTCGACACACAACTGCCAGCCATCTCGTATACATTCCATAACACTCGCACGATGATTCTGTGGCAGCTCTGCGATATGGAGAGCGAGTACGGACCGCCAGCCGACTTCTGTCCGAATCTCGACAAAATATGCTTCACCATCATTTATGCCTCGCCGCTTCTCGAGAGCATTATCGATACTCGGCCGCTCCGATATATCACCGTCCGCTTCATCGAGTTTCCCGAATCGATGTTTGCCTCGCTCATGCGCTACATGGAACCGCCACTTCACGTGACGCTCCGCATGATCAGTGCAGACGACGAGTGCGAGGATGAGCTTCTGGGGTGCCGTCTGCCAGACAACTTCCCCGGCGCATACCATCATCGTCTGGATGTGACCAGTCTTTCGAACGGCTTTCGTCGTACGATGGTATTCAATCCAGACGACGAGAACAAGATGCTCGACGCGCTCAGCAGCATCGCCGACCGCATCGCGAACCTCGACATGCCCGTGTCGCAGCTTCCTACATTCGCGGCTCGTATCCAGGTCCTGTCGCGTCTCACCACCCTCCGTCTCGCGCTGGACGGTGTGCTTCTGAGCTACGTTAGACGTTGCCAGCAAGTGGGTTTGCCAACGGGTCAATGTCTCGACTGCCCTCAGCTCGGTGGTCTCTCGGTTCATGCGGAAACATCCCTCCTCGACGACGCGACAGACCGCATCCACGACGTCCTCGCTAATCGACTGTCATATCCGAAGGCAGCTCGCCTCTCAGTTCATGGACAACTGGCAGCTTTAGTACATGCGGAGCGCATCCGGCCGCTGGTTATAGAGCTAA
>KV425960.1:106036-154804 GCA_001632375.1 Exidia glandulosa HHB12029
TAATTCCTAGTAAAGAAATTAGTATCCTGATTTAACTCATATAATAGACGAACCAGTTGTACGTCCCGCCGTTCTTGTGGCCGGCGCACTGGTCGATGATATCGGCGAAGCCGTTCCAGCACGCATCGGGCGAGTCAAAGTGACCATTGACCGAGACCTGGGCGTTACCCCAACCGCCACTGTTTGAGTACGACCATCTGGAAGGCAGCTCAGAGCTGCCGGCGCGCGGGGAGTGTGGTACTGACTTGTCAGAGCCGCACCAGGCCGAACGAGCGGCGTAGAGCGAATCGCGGTTCTCGCAGTTGTTGCAGCCGCCGCCACTGTAGCAGCTCGCGGCGAAGGCAGAGGCGGCAAAGAGGAGGAAGCTGAAGGTGCGCATGTCGATTATAGTAGTAGAGAGGTTGAGTTGAGTGATGAAAAGCTGAGAAGTTGTCGTTGTTCTGAAGGAGGAATGGTCAAGATTTACCTGTATATATACTACTACAGCACTCAGCCCCTGGACATATGTGACCCTGTCTGAGGTAGAGGTGGCCGTTCCGACGCTCTGTATGTGGAGCAGCAGGCAGTGGAAATGACTCCGTGTGGAGCACGGCCTATCCCATGCAGTTCACAGGTGACACCCCTCCATGGTGGACTATCCCACTGACAGACTCGCAGATCCCGGATACTCGGCCACGTCTTGCCATCTGTGCGTGCCACCCGCCCTGTGTGTTATGGTGGGGCGGTACGGGTACGCCGGAAATAGTCACGTGTTCTACTAACCTCCTGAAGCACAGCGAAGCAGAGCAGATGTTCAGACCGTGCAAGGATAGCCATGAAACGCAGACTCTCGACTTGCGACCCAACGACATAGATGTGTATAACAAGCGTTGCTTGTTCAGATTGTGAGTGTCAAGATTGCGAAGTACAGATATGCACGAGCGACATGAAACGACGGCGCATCTAGATTCCAATAGCCAGCGAAAGCAGAAAGCCGAACGACGAGGACCACACTTGACCTTATACGATAAATAACCCTGGCGGGCGCGAGGCGTGAGGGGAAACGTAATGTAAGGGACGGTGACGGGGCGTGCGAGGGGAAAGACAATGCGGGTGTGCGGGCTGAAGGAGGCGTCATGATACAGGAGGAGGTTGCTGGAGTACACCGATATGTTATCGCAACAAAGGAGGATGTGGGGGGTTAATGCTGGATGGGGTGATGATGGTTAGACGGGAATGTCAGAAGCCGAGTAGTACGACAAGGCTGTATCGGACCGAGGAATCTTCGGTATAGGCAACCCAGGCGGTAACTCGGGCTCGGTAGGACTGAAGTCGGACTGGCCACTTATCGAAGGCGCGGTGACGTGGAAGGACAGCGGACGCATCTCGTGATGCTCGGCTGGTGGCAGGTCCGCGGACGGCAACGCGGAGGTGTGTACCGCTGGCGAGTCTGCCGGGGCCATGGACAAGCCACGCCGCCGCCTGGCGCGACGGTGCGGTATGCCCAGCTTGTCCTTCAAGTCTCCCATTACCCACGCCTCGCGTACGATGTCGCGGTCGAGCGGCATGTAGGCCTGCTTTACGAACAGGTAGAAGAAGCGCGGCGCTAGATAAATGCAATCTGAGTAAAAGCTCTGAAGGACGACGCAACACGCACCAAGGCAAACGACCACAGTTAGGATGACATGCCCCCAGAACTCCACCGTCGCGAAGAGGAAGAACATTTCTTGGTAGAAGTCGACAGTGAGCGCTGCCGAGTAACCCGATACCCAGGCGAGCATCAGGGCGTCGCATATGATAATCGACGCCCATGTCACGATGGACCAGCTGCACCGGGGTAAACGTGAGCATCAAGCAGCACACACTCATGAAGGAACGCACTATCGAGTATTCAAACCAACGTAGGTATTGGCAGCAAAAACGGCGGCCACGGCAATGATCGTGCCCATCTCGGTTATCGAGTCCAGAGACCGCCCGTTCGCCGCCAGCGGAATGAAGTTGTTCCACGACACGAAGGGGAAGAAGTAGACGACGATGGACTGATACAGGCCGTCGAGCATGTACACCCAGAAGACGGTGCGCGTGTACTCCAGACCCTGGATACCGCGCTTGTAGAGCTGCGGGAACGCAAGCGACGCGCGAGCATTCACGTCCTGGTCCGTCGCGCCGAGGATGATGACGGGCGCCGCGGTGAAGATGATGTTGTACCACAGGATCAGCGAGTACTGGTACATGTTGATCGCGTCGAAGCCGTTCGACCAGATGAACCAGAACATTGGAATTGTCCAAATGATATTCTACCAGCCCGATCAGTCAGCAAGCACAGCGATGATGATGAACGACGGACTGCGCACCTTGTAGAAGAAGTTGCCATGCATATCCGCTACACGGAGGTACGACCAACGACCATGAACGAGGAGCAACTTCGTGAGGAACCTGAACTGCGCAAAGGCATAGTCGGCGCTCATCGCAGCCTGCGACCCCTCCAAGCCGAAAAGCCCGCAGCCGACATTCGCCTCCTGGATCATGGCAACGTCGTTGGCACCTGCGAGAGAGAATGAGTGGCGTTCAACTAATGCGTAAACAAGGACTGACCATCGCCGATAGACAGAGTCATAGCGTTGCAGCCCTCCTTGACCATACGGACGACAGCAGCCTTCTGCGAAGGCGACACGCGACAGCATACGACCGTTTCGCAGCGAGTCGTTAGGCGCAGGAACATAGACTGCAAGGACGGATCGAGTGCGAAGCGCAGGGTGTCGCCATCCACGACGACGGCATACTTGCCCGTGGGCTCACGCGCCGTCGCTTCAGAGAGCGTCGTCAGGGACGACTTGCTGCGCCGCCACTTCGGCCGCTTCTGGTCCATCGTTGAAGCGCCAGGAAGCACCTTCTCGAGACTGTTCTCGATTATCCGTTGGGTCTCCTCAGCGGACGTGGCGCTAAGCACCATGACCTCCATGTCGCTCCGTAGGAGATTGCAGCTGTAGGCTGAAGAAGAACTATGTCAGCTTCAGGGCGCACGAGTAGTACGCAGGGCATACCAATTTCGATGGCAGTCTGCACCTTGTCACCTGTCAGGATCCAAAGCTTGATACCAGCTGTGTGAAGCGTCGCAATCGCCTCGGGCACGCCTTCTTGAAGCTTGTCCTCCAACGCCGTAGCACCCAATATCGTCAACTCGCGCTCAATCTCGTCGGACGCCTCCTCGATCATGCGCTCGCGCTCCTCCTGCGGCACGCTGGAGTTGACCGCGGCGTCGTACTTGGTGGCCCACAAGACGAACTGCTCCTCGCTCAGTACGCGCTCAGCAACGCAGAGCGTCCGCAAGCCACCGTTCGCGAATGACTCCATGTCGCGCTGCGTCGCTGCGCGCAGCTCCGGGTCATGGTTGGCCGCAAGACGCTCGTAGATGACCGAGTCGGCGCCTTTACACGTGAGAACGATACGCCCGTCCGGTGAACGCGAAATAACGCTCATCCGTTTCCGCGCGCTCGTGAACTCAAGCGAGCGCAGCGGGATATGTCGCTCTGCCCGACCGAGCACCTCGATGTCGATAACCTTGCTCGTCCGCGAGATGACGGGGAACCCTGCGTCGCGCGCGGCGCCAACGAGCGCCACCTCGTCCGGCGACTCGGACTTGTACTCGAGTACTATCGGCTCCTGCTCGTTGTGGCCTTGCACCGTCTCGTTGTCGTCCTCGGGCGTCTCAATCTTCTCCACAAGCACAGCATGACACAGCGCGAGCGCGCGGAAGAACGCTATAATGTGCGGACGTTGCGGGTGCATCGGGTCTGCAAGCTCGCTGACCATGCGCGGCGAGATGAACGACATCTTGTCCGGACGCAGGTACCGATTCGCCCAAGTGCTCTGCATAACGTCCAACATCTTCGCGCGACACGTTTGCAGCTGTTCCGGGTCGAAGTCATTCGGGCGCTCGTTGCCAGCGTCTGCACGTTGTTTCGCTGCACCGCGCTCCGCCTCGGTGGCGCCCTCGCCGTACGGCACACCTCGCACGGAGCAGCGCTGGAACTCCATGATGTTCTGCGTCAGGGTGCCGGTCTTGTCGGAGAAGATATACTCGATCTGGCCGAGGTCGTCCGAGATGTTCCACGTCTTGGGTACGCAAGCTGTCTTCAGTGGCTCATACCACATGTCGAGGTCTTGCGAGATGAGATACGCCTGGAGCGTGCGTACGATCTCCAGCGAGATGTATAGACCGATGGGAACCTGGAAGAACGCATTAGCCAAAGCGACGAGCGCAGAATTGCGACAGAGCGTACCATATTCTGGAAGATGATGAGGCAGTCCGCAAAGTTGATGATGGCCGCCAGTGTAGTCGACTTGGTCTCGCGCGCCTCGTCCTCGTAGAAGAAGTGCTCACTACTCTGCGGTCGGGCGAGTGCGATGCCGTTGACGATAGCGGCGAAGAGACACATGCCGAGCAGGAGGATAAAGCTCATGACGACGTTGAACGTGGTCTCCTTCTCGATCTTGCTCCGCTTCGTCGGCGTCTCGCCGCCGTTCTTCATGATCTTCGTGTCTGCGCCAGTGAACGCAACGAGCCCAACTACCCAGGCCGTATTGCGGATCGCGCATCCGCGCAAGAGGAACTCGTTGATGCTCGTGGCCTCGATGCCGGACGCGCCATAGTTGAAGATGCCGTTCTGGACGTACAGGTTGGCGTGCGCCGCCTCGGTGTCGAATACCGCGCGGAAGCTCGCAAAGTCCTCCTCCGCAGAAAGTGCATGGGTAGCGCGCACGGCTCGCCGCGGCTTCAGGTTCGTCTCGCCGTCGAGGTTCTTCGTCTCGACAAAGCACAGCCCGTCCGAGTCGGACGTCGCCAGAACAAGCATGTCCGCGGGAACTTGGTCGTTATCGCGAAGGAGGACCAAGTCGCCGACGACGAGTTTCTTCCACAACGTCCGTTCCCACCGCGCGCCGCTGGACCCAAAGCCGCCGATGCTTGTCGTGTCGGTGTCGCGCGTATTGTGGAGGATAAGCGGCGAGCTGGACTGGTTCGGCACTGGCACGCTGACATAGGTGTCAACGCTCATCGCCGCGGTGCGTCCAGGGCTCATTGCGGTCTCGAGATCCTGGCCCTGCCGCGTCAGCGGGACGAACGGTTCGTTCTTCTCGCGCTCGCGCAGCTTGGCCACGCCTTTCGACACGACGCCAGGTTTATTGATGCCGAGCAGACGCTCTGTGAATGTTCGAGGATCCCGCGGGGCATTGACGTTCCTCCACGTCCCGCCTAGTTTGGTCGATGCGGCGACGTTGACTTGCTCGTCAGATGACGCGCGACGCAAGTCCTCGATCGCATCCTTAATGGCCGTTGAACCGAGAATGACGGCGATAGGGATGAAGGAGAGCACGGCGTTGGGTCCGCCAAAGACCGGGCTCACAGTCAGGACGACGATGAGCACGAAGTACACATTGGCGACGCTGCACCCGACCGGTTAACACGGTGCAAGAAGCGTCGCGGGCTCTGCGCACCGGGAGAATTGCTCGTAAAGGTTCTTGGGCAAGAAAGTGAGCGGTGTGTACTCTGTGCAAATGTGTAAGCACGAAAAGCAGAACCCGCACGCGAGCACCAGGCACTCACTCGTCGTCCGGACTTTGTTGCGCACGTAGAGCGTCGTGGGCTCGCCGTGCTGGTCGAGCTCGGACGGTCGTAGCGGCTGGTTCAGGTACACGCGCCGTCGCGGACCAGCGGGCGCCGACACGGGAGGCGCGGCCGCCGTTTGCGGTGCCGGCGCTGACGGCGCCTCGAGCGTCTCGTCGACGGCGGGCATGGTCTCGACGACGGCCGTGTCATCGCTCTTGAACGACGTCTTGGAAAAGAATCTGCTCCTGGACCGCTTGACTTTGTCCTTGCGCCTGCGCGCATTGCGTTCCTCGAGCCGGTTTGCCTCTGTCAGCGCCTCGACGGCCGAGCGCACGGGCCGCAGCGTGAGGTCGCCGTCGTCGCCGCCGCCGGCCTGCTTGCGCCGTCTGAACAGCGACATGCTCGCGGCGCCGTCGTCGTCGTCGGTGGGAACGGGAAGGGAAGGGAAGAGGGTAACAAGCCGCAACGGTCCCGGCCGGCGATCGCGCGCGTCAGCAAATTGACTCCGTGCCGCTGACAAAAGGGGACGAGGATCAGCCAGGGCACCCAGCAACGTCCGAGGCCAAAGAAAGCTTCGTGACGTGCACAGTCAGCTGCGGCTGTCTCAGGCTGTGTGCTTGCAGAGAATCACCAGAGCTGTGCACCTGCGGCTGCGAGCGCAGAATTACAATAAGTACTCCAGCAGGAAATCCGTTCCTGCAGAGAGTACAGATCGAAGAGAAAGCACAGACATACTCCAGCCCAAGATTGCTAGAGTGTAGTGGGTGGCAGTGACTTTGACCAATTCTTCGGTCACAGCGGCGATACACTTCAGACTCGGAGGCTCTGTCATAAAGAACATCCGACAGTCTCGCAACAGATGCATGACCAAGGTCTGTTCGGGGGTATAGGCAGCTGTTCCCCTTGTCCGGGCACTGACAGACATTGGACGCAAATAAAGCCACAATGCGGAACGCGAGGCAGGCCGTAGAAGGCATACCCTGGCAAAGCGCACAGAGACCGAAACGACCAGGCGAAGCTCCCGAGATCGGCTCGAATAGATTAGAGAATTCCCCGTGTGTACTAGCTCATGTTTTTTTGAGTCCACTTCAAGGTTGAAGCATGATGCGAATCAGGAAGCCGCCACCAGAGTTCAAACAACCTGCCCAAAGTTTATCGTAGATCCACTGCACGACTGCGCGATGGCAGGGAAGAGGAACACAAAAGACACACAGCAGTTGAGCCAAATGTGTAGGCCAGTGGTGCGAGAGATCGTTGGAGCGGCCGCGACGAGTGTTCAATCGTCTGCATCGTATCGCTGCGCCTGAAGCTGATACCTAGACGCGGTGCTAGATTGTGAATTCATGAATCATAGTCATCGAGTAGTGGCATTGTCGTCAGAGCGAGTCGAATATATGGATATAGTCCTGTGCACCGCGTGACTGATCCAGGAGCGATCCATAGTGCCGATGCGAGTGAATGACCCAGATTTCAAGCATCCAGTACGCCTTCAATGCGTTCGATTGTTCTCTGGCTCACGATGGTGACCTGGGCGTCATAGATGGCGGTAAGAGAGCAAGGTTGGGCTACGGCAAGTGCCAGGATCGTCGCGTCGGGAATGACGACACGCGACGCGTCAAGTCCGATTGACAGCGCCGGGCACGTGCCTCAGCCGTGGGCACAGGCTTACCGCCGACTCTCTTCCAAGAATTGCAGATAGGGATATGGTGACGAGTTAGAGGGAAGTCTTTATCAAGTTTATGTCTTTAGCGATGTGTCTTTCTGCCGTCTCTTATAGGAAATACTCAAGTTTAATTGGTTCCACTGTGGACTCGGCTGCCTTCCCGTCCGCGAGAATCTGTCTCGCACACAAGGAGCACATATAGACGAAAGTGGTTATTCACTCCATACGTCTCTCGGTCACTGTCGTATAAGTGCGTACCGTGAACCTACGCGTACGAACTCCTCACTCAGGGTCATGTACGCCGTCCCGCAGCACCCGGTTTCGGGCATGGCGGCACAAACGGCGCCTGCGGCAGCATTAGGATCTTCAGAACTACAGGGTCCACTGTGACAGGCTGACAGCGACGAGGGTACGGGCGTGGTGGAGGATGCAGGGATACAGTACACATGCGAGGACAGGTCCGATGATGCGCGAAAGCAAAGACAGCAGAGAGAAGATACGTTGCGCTATGAGTCCTCTCTACTTCGTCTGCGAGGCAGACTTTCAAGATCGCTGATAGCAAAGCCTACTCAGCCACGCAACTGCAAGCAAGTGAAGGACGTACGTGCTCTTCTTCCACGCGCCGCCGCTCTCCGAGTCGATCGACGTCGTATCCTCGCCAGACAGCCGCAGCGGCGTCTCCTTTTCTGTTACCCTTTCCTCTGACTCCTTCTCGTCCACGTCCACCACAGCAATGGACACGGGTGGGTCCACCCTCCAGTGCTCCTCGAGCGGCGTGATGAGCGACGTATTTGCCGCGCTGGCTGTGCTCGTCGACGGTGGTCCAACAGTCGGCGCCCGAGTCCTCCGTTCTCCCTCTCCACCTCCTCCACCGAGGTCAATCTCGTGCCGTCCATGGCCGACAAACGCGCTAGTGTGCAGCGAAATCCGGCCCAGTCTCGCGCGATGCTTGTCCAATTGCTCGCGCAAGGGTGCCCGGCTACAAAACGAAAAAGCGGGGAAATAACACGCATAAGTACACGGAGGCGATCTCGTCGGCAGAGAGAGACGGACGCACGAGTTGAGAGTCGTGAAGAGGGCGTGGCAGTAAAACTTCCCTGTCGCGGTGAGAAAGAAAAACATGGCACTGTTTTTCTGCACGGGTGGGAAGGGTCAGGTCAGCTCTCATCGATGCGGTACTCGCTCTCGCACGCACGTCCATGTAGAAGTAAAAGACGAGGCTCATGATGACTGTCAGAAGAGACGGTAGCGCGCTCTCTATCGTGATGCCCGCGACGTGCAGGAGTATAGCGTCCAGGGCGCGCACGCCGGTGCGTTGTTGGAGGAGGTGGTACAGAACTGCGTGCATCGTCAGAAGTGTGTAAAGGCGGAGAGCTGCAAACGTACGGATGACACATATGCTCAGATCGACAGCGACGGCCGTGGACATCCATGCTATGACTACGACGATTGAGTGGGACGCATGTATCCAAGCGGGAGGACGCACAGCTGGGGAAGATGCCGTTGTAAATGTCTTTTATACTCGTGAGCTGTAGGAAGAGCGTCAGTAATCGAGAATTGGAGTAACGGGGACGAACGAGTGCTATCCCCGCGCCCATCTCCAGCACGATGCCGATGGAGAGAAGCACCACGGTTAGCCGAGAGTTATGTGTAACCTGCGCAGCGAGCGTGAGGCGGGGGAGAATAGCCTGCAGTGAACCGACCTTGTAGCAGCGGTACGTCTAAGAGCAGGTAAGCTGAGTGTCGACTTCTGGAGTGGCGACGTACGAGAGCACCCTGTACGAGACCCGTCACGAGCGTGTTCTGTGGCTTGAGTGAGTGGACTGTGTCTCGCACTGACGAACACGTACGAGGCCGGGGTCTTGCCAGTCGTGCTAGCATGACGTGAGCGAGGTAGAGACGCGTTCGACGCGAGTCCCTCACCATGACCACATACTGGGGAAGACATTCCGGTCAGCCGGGTCGACGCCGACGACGTTTGATACGATAGCTCACCCAGACTTGGTCTTCAACTGTGACCTGCCACACGTGATGTAAGGTCTGCGCCGTCTGCAATCTGCGCGGTCCAAGGGAGTGAGATGCGAGTAATGCAAATTTCCTCGTGACGTACGAGCCGAGAACGAAGACGACGCCGACATAGGTGCGGATACGCCAGTCGTCGCGCAGACCGAGCCCCTGCATGCGGTAGTATGTCGCTGCCTGCGCGAACAAGAGTCCCTGCAGAATCGATTGCGCTGCATTCTCGTCAGCACTGCTGCATCGCCAGGCACGCGCCTCGAGGCACGGACCGAAGCCAGCCAGCACAATCGGGCCGATGAACCGCGTACGCTCGCCGACGTCCATCGCGCGCAGGGGACGCGACCGCGACTGTGGGGAGGATGTGGGGACGCGTTGGGAATGGTCTGAGGGAGACAAACGGCAACCAACCGCAGCCGGCGCCATTGAATGGGCCCTTGGGTCAGCGCGGAACGGCTGATGCATCGGGGAATCCCAGCTCAGCCTAACCAATCTAGCCTTATTCGGCTTCGAATTTGTGAGTGTTCCCATGGCCGCTCAGCAAACGCTGACGCCTATATCCGCCCAGCCTACAAAGAGTGCCCGGTTACAGTCTCAGGCTCGCATGTCCACGTCAATAACCAGCTCAGGCGTGACCCGAGAACTGGCTGGACGAATGACCCTGCGGATGACGCGACCTCCCTGGGCTTCCCGAGGGGTCGTGACCTTGCACTTCCGGCGCATCCAGTTCGACTGAACAGATCTGAGATGCTGGGACCGGCAGACGTCCGCTAGCGCTCGTCCGACCGGAGGTCTGTCGTCTGGCATTAGAAGTTGCAGAAGCTGATTGCCGGCCCAAGTGCCGCGGAGTGCAAGAGCACTCCAGAGGCCTGCAGCTGTGAGGTAATGCCGCCGGGTGCTCGGATTACTGTATGTGCATACGAGTTGCGTCCAAAAATGGACTACACTTGTAGAGACTATGCGGGTGATTGCGGCAAGGCTATGGTTGAACCAAGATAGCTTAGATTGTACCTCGCTGGGCAAGTAGTAATGTTGAGAGGGTAAGGGATTTATTTGTTGCCCCGTGAGAGCAAGTCCGGCGCCGGCAGCTGCGTCGGCATAACAAACTTGAACGCGGGTTCTCGGGCCCATTGAGTTTGCCAAATCCCTAATTACTGACCTAGGTGATGTTCCCGGCGCGAATATATAGTCGTAGTTACGAAGCACAGTGTATTGCATGTCGTTGGACTTTCAGAGCGTCGGGTGCAAACCGCACTCACCGTACTCTAGAGTCGTTCGCGAGATTACTGCAATTTTTACTTTGTTTGTTACTTTCCTACCTTGACAGATAGAGTGCAAACGTGAACTCTGTGTCAACGCGTTTCTCCTCCGCGGACAGGCCAAAGCTGCAGATTCTGAGATTGAGTGTGGTGGTCCAGGCCTTGACGTCGACTGGCGGCAAAACTCGGCGGAAACAATCCACCTCAGAAGTAGTCAGATCGAGTGGACTATCCAAGGAGCACTACGGCGAATAGAAATACCGGACGGCATAAGAGAACGTGGCCCATTTATTCATTCACCCCCTGGACCGTAGCCGATGTAGCCCGTCGCATCGTCGGCGTCGAGGAGGCCTTGTACACTGACCCCATAGAAATCAATTGAATGCGGAATTTTGTCTGGGTGGCGTGCAACCTGCTCACGGAGGACCATATGGAGACAGGGGAGCTGTGCAAGATCGACCGACGATAGCACATGACACGCTTGCCAGAGAGCCAGCCGCGCGCCTCCCCCTCTTTGAGCGTCATATATAAGATCAACGCGAACATCACCCGCACCTCGCTGGGGCGGGAGACGTGGATTACGGCCCTCGGGCGTTCTTCGGCATTCTCGCCGCGCGAGCACCTGCCCGCGTTCTCGCTGGCAGCGGGCCACGTCGGGGAGTTCGACTCTCCCTCTCCCTGTCTCCCCGATGCACCTCTCCCATTGCGCGGTCGTGTTTTGTGCGGTTGCGGCTACGACGTGCGGCAGTGCAGCGCCCCTGCGTGCCACCGGGGCCTCTGAATTGACGGGTGCGTTTGCGTCTTGGTCTTGGCTCTTTCGCATTCTGAATGTCCACTCTAGTTCCAGTGCGGAGAGTGCTTCCAGCCACATCCAATCCGGTCGCCAGCAGTCAGCAGTCATTGCCTTCCGCATGCCAAGGAGCGAAGGACTGAGTGCGCAGCAGCTGTCCGTGTTCGAAGAGCCTTGACCGGGAGCCGGCATCCGCACCCGTGACCTCCCCCAGCGGTATTTATGGGTAAATGACAAGGATCGGCGGACGGCAGGAGGATGGAAGGAAGGAGTCTCAGAGGTACAATGTAGCTGATACACGAAACACGGTCAGTCGGCACAGTTCGTGCGCAGCGTACGGTCATGGAATGTGTATCTGTTTTTGATCCAGGCATGAGAGGTGCATAGTAAGACCTCAAACCACTGGCACTAGTGCTGCCTGCTCTTGGCCTGCTCTGTGGAATTGTACACCGTGTAATATTTGCTGCTCCAGGATATCGCCTCTGTTTCAAGCATCAAGGTATGCGGTACGGTCAACTCTCCGTTTCAGTATTCGCAAGGTCTATCCTCGTATTTATGGGGTAGGTGGAACTCACTGTCCTCGTTCGGAGTCTACCGGATGGTCCTTTCGCTCGTTCCACCAGCCGCCGTTACAGATTAAAGACCAGAGGACCCACGCGTCAGTATATTCATATAACGGGACCCACGCTCATATCTATCCATTCCATGTGCAGCCAGTATGAGCAGCAGACGTGCCCGACCTGCGCGCAAAAAATCGGCCAAGTCGGCGACACGCGGTGCACTACCAGCCTCTATCGCCACAGGCGAAGACTACTCGCGCAAGCTTCCCGGCGAAATGCTATTGAGCATACTCGCGTATCTGTCGCAGCCACATCTGCTGCGCGCTGCGCGCGTCTGTCGCTGGTGGCGCGCTATAGCCCACACGCTGCCTGCATACTACGCACACCTGACGCTCGAAGCCGAGAACCTCCAGACTACGTTTGCGTATCACAAGCGCATTGATTCCCTTGAGCGTGATCTCGACCGTGCAACCGCTGCGGGGTTCCGACGACTTAGCCTCTCGATCTCCATACGCTGCCACACTAGCTTCAATCTGAACAGCGGCAGTGCGGCAGATGTGCTCGAACTCTTTCGCGACATTGTCCTAGACGCGTTTCCCAAATATCTCCCAGGACTTGTCAATGGAGTCATTTACGTTGCATCTCTTGGACAACGACTCCGTAAATCTAGACGAGGAACCAGAGTCTGCTGTTCTACTTCCTACTCTGTTTCAAGGGAATGCACCAAAACTCACGACTGTCCGATTGGACGGGGTATCCTGGGGCAAACAGGTTTACGTCCCCGCATTCTCGTGCGCCCGAGACGCTCTGTTAGAATCATACGTGGACACCGTCGTACGCAGCATTCCTGGCATCTTTCCTGCCGTCGAACATCTGACTCTCTGGCGCATCGAATCCAACTACGAGGACTCGGACGTCTACGAGGTTCCGGTTCCCCCTTTTCCAAGCTTAGCGACCCTAGTCATCACCCTTGTGATCCCATTCCCGGAAGCGGTGATGGCCATGCTCAAGCAGCGGGCCATTCCACGGATCTATGCGCGGTTGTGGGCTGACTACTACACACACGATAACGTCAGCATCGCTCCATTTACGATGCACCTCTCGGCGCCAATTCATCTGTCGTTCTGCTACCTCGATTACGACGAGAGTCATATATACCCAGAACCAATACGGGGAGAAGGGGACACGGACGACGCCGTTATCGAGTTGCACAGCGCCGCCGATAATTCGCGTGTCACCGTCGTGCTCGATCACTACCAATTGTCGCACGCCCTGGAGCAGCTGTACGAAGTCTCCGAGCGTATTACGCAGATCACGATGGAATTCGGCCAGTCGCTTCTCGAAGTCTTCGACGCCCTGCCTCAGTTAACGACACTACGCGTTCTGCTGAGCGACACTCCCGACACTGTCTCGCGCCACACGTTCAACAAGAAGCCTATTGTGGAGTGTCCGCTACTCGATATCGTCGTGGTTTACGCGCCTGGTCAGTACGGGTTGGATCGTTTGGACGAGATCCGGGCTGCGATTCATTTCGTTGCGCCGAAGACGAAAAGGGGCGATCCGAATCGACCGCGTCTGATCCTTCAGGGCGATGCGCTACCTAAACTTGCGTCTGCCCCAACGCTACGCTCGCGCGTGCGCGAGGTAACTTTGGAGCCTACCCACTCGATATCGATAATGGCTGGATGCTGCAGAACGACGCCCATCTCTGTTCCATCGGCCTAGGCTTCGGATACAATCCCAGTGTGCACAGATTCGGTTACATTCCCAACTTTGCTGCCCATGCGTTGGCGCTGTGTTATCTCGCTCGACTTCGAGTTTATTAGGTTCGTAATACGGAAGTAGTATCAACGATATTCTTTCCTCCAAACCCAGCAGCAGTGTCTCTTTACTTACCACTGGGCTGGACCTTCGTTCACCGAGACTGCCGTGAATTGTCTAACAGATCTACGGCTGCAGGAGATTGGACCCTGGAGCCAACCCGGAGCTCCGGTCTCGCGCCGGAACGACACTTGCCAATTACCCACCATGACCTCGTCCTCCACCATGACCACGTCCTCCCAGACCGTCGACTCGCCCCAAATCAGAGTGGTCAAGAAGTGGCTAGCAGTAGGATGTGAGCTCAATACAGCCGCCATTCTCCCACTGTGCTCGAAGGAACACTTTGTGGTTGAAGTGCATCCCAAATCACTTGGATATCCCGATATGACTCTCCTGAACATTCGCGAAATGATGGAGCGCGCAAAGGAGGTTTTTAAGGACGGGCTTAACAAGGTGCGTGCGCATCGCTTGTATCAAGCTACGTGTATGTATGTATGGCGCTGATTCAAATGTTCAACAGAAGGAGATAATCCGCATTTTCGCAGCCAACGACGAGAGGACTGTCGTTGCACAGGTATGTATATCCAACTTCTCGATCGACACTGCAATATTCACGGTGTGTGTAGCTGCGATCTGACAGCACGGTCACGTCAAAGGGACATCCTTAGTGCGTGAACGCAACTCGTACGCACGCGCTTATAGAAAAGACAGCGAGAACGAATATTTATATGTTATCGACATGGTGGAGGAGGAGGGGGAGTGGAAGCTCGGGCGAGTTGTCGAGTTCATGGACAGCGCCTTGCTCAAGAGCGTTCATGAAGCCTGAGCTGAATTCGCGTTGATCTGTTGAATGTCCTGAACAGCCGAGACATGATGAAAACGCAACTGTACACAGACTAAGCACTCCTACGGCGCGATGGAAACAATATCTCGCTGACGAGATCAGAGAGTGCTTCACAAGCCCGCGCTACAGACGCTCCCTTGCTGATGACCAGTCGCGGTTTGGCCGCGAGCTCCAGGTAGTCAAATACGCAACGAACCCCTGTAAGACCTCGATTCGTCCACTCTCAGGCTCATCATGGTGAGTAGCGGAGATGGCAACGACCGTCACGGTCTGGAGGACTGGGCATTTCAGGTAACTAGGGTCATACACCGCGACACGGGTCCTGCGTGTGACTGTATTCCGGGGCTGCGTGGAGAATGCGATTCGAAAAGTGCGAAGGTGGGGACTCGGAAGACCATCGCAATTGGCGGCGGAGTACTTCAACGTAGTATGTACTACGCAGGAATGTTCAATCCTGCGAGGTACTTGGATACGTGCGACGAGAGATTAGAGCCATACTTTGTAACTTCGCTTCGATTATTTCCACGAGTGAGCTATGTACCTCTCCTCGTTCTCCAGGGTGATCCGCTTTCAAAACTCGTCATTTCTCCACTGCTCTTGTCTATGTATCACCAGCGAGCGTATGTATACCTTTTTCAAAATGGTCGGCTTCTGTATGCCTGCCCCCGTTGCCTCGGTGTAGTCGATGTTGAATGCGTGTCAAATCGCCTCTCTTGTGCGATCCGACTCGCTGGACCCGTAGGGATTGATACAATGGAATAACGTCTCGTGCCCAGATCTCCGACTCGGAGTGCGTCTGCGCGCTGACGTGAGCGTGTATAAACGATTCGCAGGAGTGATATAATACAGGCAACAGGCAATTGGGGACAATGCACGCACTGTCTTCCCAAACAATAGACGGAACTTACCGCGGCCATCCTCTCCCTCCGACCACGTCCACCGTTGGCAAAATACAGACAGCGTACGACTCGTAAGCCCTTCCCCAACGATTGCTGACCTTTCGCCGAGCTGACAGACCGGGCGCAGCAGCGAGAACGATACTCAACAATCCAGGCAATCCATCACCCGGCGTTCATCGCGAGGGCGTATGGACTGAGCCGCGTACGGGCGTACCTGCCTACCATCGCGCAACGTGTCCACAAACATGGACTACTCGCTCAGACTGCCAAACGAGATGGTCACGAGGGCATTCCATTACCTCTCGCAGCCAGATGTCCTGCGCGTCGCTCGCGTCTGCTCTCGTTGGCGCTCCGTGGCTCGCAAGGTTCCAGGATTCTACGCTCATCTCATTTTAGACGGCGACCACTTCAACAAACTGCCTGCTTATGAGCAAAGAATTGAAACCTTTACTCGTCAGTTACGAGACGCTGCCAGCGCTGGATTCCGCCTTAGCTTGGTCATCAGCGTCCAGTGGGACGCAGATGAGCAATTAGACACAGACTACTCGTCCGACGAGGAATATCATCACGACGCGTACGATCTGGACGAGATCATGCCGAAACTCGTACGAGAAGCCGTTATTCGCGTCTTGCCCCAGTACCTGCCCCGAATCGTCAAATTGCACGTGGCATTTCCCGCCGCGTGCTTCGACGATCTGCAGCAATCGCTTCTTTACCCTGCCCCGGAGCTATCATCGCTTGGTCTTGACTTCGTTGGCTCAGGCGAAATAGGCGAAGACGAAGTGCTAAGCTCTCTCTCCGTTGACCTTTTCAACGGCCACACACCCAAACTCACTAGTCTTAAACTCGCCAACGTTCCCTTGGTCGAGGGTTTAGTCATTCCAGCACTGTCCCGAGTCCCCACCCTGTACTTGGAGTACTATGCGGACATGGACATCCCGGTGATCGCGTCGCATTTTCCGGCTGTGCGGCACCTCTCTCTTGACGACATCACGCATGTGGTCAAGGACCACGAGAACATACGCCCTCCGCCCTGGAGCTCGTTAGAGACTCTCGTTCTCACGGTTACAGTTCTTCGACACGGACTTCCTGTCATGTTGAGAGCTCTGATCACTGGGCAACGCATTCCGAACGTGTACGCCCGCTTGCTGTCAGCGGATTGCGCGGACATTGGTATCGCAGTACCGTCGTTTCTTAAACATTTCCAGTCCTCTATCCATCTCTCGCTCTTCGAGCTGGACCGTGTTGAGGCAGAATCATATCCTCTACCTTTGAGCATCCCCCGAGACCGCGACACGTATTTGATGGAGCTGCACACCGTCACGACTACCAACCGCCTCACTCTTCTCGCTGATGTCAACGAATCTCCCTCCGCTATTGCTCGGGTCGCTACTCTTTTGTGGGAGCATATCACAGATTTGAGGTTCGCATACAGCGGCAAAGAGCTCGTGCTTGATACTTTCGTTTCGTTACCACACCTTACGACACTCCACGTGATCCTCGACATCCGCGTCAATGGATACAATATTGGGGACTCCGAAGACGGTCAGCTCGTAGTCCATTGCCCTCATCTCGATCGGATCGTCGTCTACGCACCTGGTCAGTACGGATTGGACCGACTGTACCAAATCCGTGCTATCTTGCGCGACTTCATTTCAGAGCACCTACCCCTTCTCGTTCTCCAAGGCAACCCACTTCCTGAACTGGTTCATTCTCGTCTTCTCTTGTCGCACCTCCGCGCTATTGCCGTCGAGCCTACCCAATCCTTCTTGAAAACGTCAGGCTGTTGTAACGTTTCGCTAGTGCCCTCCGAGTCATCGGCGTAACCCTCCCCTTCGTCTCTCTTTAAAAATATCTACGCTTAGTCGACGAGGCTCAATCTTACTCAGCTGCAGGCTGTAGTACGTAAAGCACAGTTCCGAACCTGGTTCTCCGATCGCCGCACGAGCTCACACTGGCAAGCGCGCCGCCAAGCCCGTACTGGTAGACTACGCAGTGCGTGGAACATGCTAGCAGGTGTATCATGACTCCATCATTATGCTGATAGACTTCTGTCCATGCAAGTAGAGTCTTTCTCTGGCAACGCGAGTTGTCGGCGCTTGAACCAAGCTTTTGAGCGCTTCGGCCTCCTTCATGCTTCATGTGTTCTCCCGATTTCTTACCGACTCCGGACTGAAAGACAATGTTGCACTGAACACGGGTTACAAATCTACAACAGTGCTATGAGACAACCGCACAGTGATACCAGACGCCTTCGTTTTATTACCGGGTGTTTGTGGACGTGTAGACGACTGAGAGTCACTGCATGGCGTGTACGCAGCCGTTCTCTTAACACAGTCACTATACGCGCTCACCGTGGACGTTATACGCTGCGTCTTTCACCCATTCGATCCACCGCGCATTCGCCAGGCTGTTGCACATCCTCGTAGATCCTTGTATCCAGGTTGTAGCCCTAACTTCTTCGCTCAATGGTTCTCGCTCGCACGTGCGGCCGTGCCTTGTTTTGTGCTTAGTGCTAGAGCGTCATGATGCTGCACAGCCCGGCGTCCCCGACGTGGCGCCTAGTAGGTCGCCGTTACCCGCTTTCGGCATGCTCTGCACAGGCTTTGATCATTCTGATATATTCCCAGGGGCTCTTGCATCACCTCTTCTCCTCTCCCCTTCCAACTGCTAATTTTTCTCGTTCTTCGTCGGTTGGCCTTTCTTCCGCGACGGTGGATGTTTCTCGCGGAGCGACTGCTCCTGCTCTGGATTTTCCTCTGGAGCTGGAGTGGCGCGCGGGCCGCGTGCACAAGTAGCTCTCCTTACGAATGTTGCGCCCCGGACGCGTCTGATTGGATGCTCAATCAGTCGGGCAAAAGTCCATGCACGTCCGGTTTTCCCTCAGCTCGAGGTCGCTGTCTCATGCGCGTCTACAGGTCAGCTGCTCGAGCAGCTCATGCAGTTCTGTCAGCCTAGCTTCTCCGTTCCATTCCTTGGGTCGGATATGAACTGCCCTACTGTAGAGGATCCGCCAAACATGTCTCCGTCGCCATGTTGTTGCAGTACCGTATCTTACACCGTACGTCGTCCCGAAACTCGCGTCCATTCTCTGACTCCTTTATAGCTGTTCGCTGCCTGCCGCCTTTGCCAGTCAGAGTCGTCAAGTCAGACCAGCTATCAGGCATTTCTCGACTCCTGCGGCGCAGAGACGCGTCTTGGAGAGTGCGTATCTCTTTCAACTTCCGCGAGCTATCTAAATTGTGGCAGCCTTCCTTCGACTTTGAATGCGACTGAGTCATCCGCACTGAGCCTGCCGCCGTGGGTCGCCATTGTACCCTTGTACTACGATAGACCATGGTACGAGACACATATCGTTTCTACAGAATATCTCTCTTACGTTCGGAACTAGGGACTGGCAGACAGCGTTTCTGAATGAGTCTCAAACTCGGCACTCATCCTCTACTGCGAGTCATACTCCTACAGCCTCCCCCGCACCTACCCGTCCCGTCAACATCGCTGCACTCGTGGCATCAATCAGCGCCATCATCTCGATTGGTCTGATACTAGGGGTTGTATACTACCTACGTATCCGGCGACGTCGGGTCGACCCCCATGCGTCGCAGAAACACAAGCGTCTAGTCGACCTCTCTGAGCAGCTCGACGCGCCAACGATGGAGGATCCGGGAGCGCCTGTCGTTCTCTGGGGTAACGCACACCGCCTCCCACAGCGACCGCCGCGTGTCGTTGCGTATCATGATCCTCCCGCTCGTGCACCGCAGAGGGTGAGCGTGACGAGCTCAGACCCAAGCCCCCTCTACGGACCCGGCCACAGGAGACCGCTTCCGCCCAGCGCGCAGTATCTGCTTAGCATCGGGCAACGTCCACCGCAGGTGCCGCCTCTATTCTCAGATCGAACATTCGGCCGCGTTGTTTGACGGCGGCCCCCTTCGTTGCTGTTGTATCACTCCCTACGCTGTCCATCACTGCTCAGTGCTCTGCTCCGTCGCATAAGTTATCCCTACCTTATTGTTTGTAACATATAGCGTGGAAGGAGGGGCTCTTTGTCTTCCGGGTGCAGAGAGAGGCTGAAAGACTGAGTGATATGAGTCGGGCTGTTGAACGTCGACATTTACAGTAACCTTCGGCATGGCCGCCGCTCGCGTTGTCCGCAACTTCAGCGCTTCAGCACCCGCAATCGGGACGATCTCGGCAGTTTTCTCGTCATCGGTCCGGACCCGCGCGCTGCTTGCCATCCGACCATGACGAGCAATAGCACAAGCATAACTGCTGATCTTCGCGGCCAACCTCCCAAGGCGCTCTGGGAGGCAGCGACACAACATTCATTCCTTACAGCCGCCGGGTCGGGCACGCTGTCCGACGAGCTTCTCGGTTTTTGGCTGGCACAGGACCGCATCTACGCGGCTCACGCGTATCCTCGCTTCATCGGCAACCTCATCGCCCGTATTCCATTCTCCCCTAGAGACGGAATGGAATCAAATCAGGAGAAGGAGAAGGACAATCGAGAGATACTCGATCTCTTGGTGTTCTCCCTCCAGAACGTCGTTCGGGAGGTCGGATTCTTCGAAGAGACGGCAAGGACATTCAACTTACAGCTAGCTGGATGGAAGATTCGCAAAGGGACGCGCGACTACGAGGCCGAGATGGCACGAGTGTCAACTCAAGGAACATTAGCGGAAGGACTCCTGTTCCTCTGGGCAATGGAAGAGGTGCGTGAATATATATATAACTGGTGTACAGATACTGACGATAGGAAGGCTTATTTCAGCGCTTGGAAATACGTGGCATCTTTGGGCTCTAATCAGAGTGCGGCAGTGAAGGCTCTCGTCAACAATTGGACATCGCCAGACTTTGAGGCATTCGTTACGAAGTTGGCCGGACTCGTCGATCGACAATACGCCACCTCGCTACAAGCTACATATATGGGTGATCTGGCTGGTACTTTCAGAGACACTATGGCTGTCTGGGAGCGCGTTCTCGAGCTGGAAGCGGCATTCTGGCCTGTAGAGGATGAGCTGCGGAAGGCTCAGCTTTACGACCTGTAGTCATATACGACCTGTAGTCAACGTCTGTCCACGCAGCTGATCAAATGATGATGTGATACGGCCGGTTTCAGTTCCGCCGAGGTTGACATAGATTCCGACGCCGCTGCTTGGCTTTATACCACCATCATGCGCGCCGGTGTCCTCGGCGTGCTGGTTTCTACACTTGTGCATGGCGCCGCCTGTCGCTATGTGCTTCTTCAGGACGATCTAGCCGCTCACCAGCCTGACTTGAGCTCATGTACGACTTTCCATGGCGCCTTCGGGAGGTCTGGCGCACAGACGCACGTCTATACCCTTGCGGATGGGTGTGCCATCGACGTTCCAGTATACGAAGTACCTGATACGCACGTACTGCTCCATATCCAATCTGCTAAGGTCGAAAAGCGTATAGTGGGCACCAGGCAGCAGGCGGATTTCGAACGGCAGCTCGCAGGCTTCATACGTGCTATGACATCCAACCCCAACGACTCCCAAACTGCGCTGTATCACGACCGCCCATTTGTGCTCGACTTGTTCATAAACTCTGCTATCGTCGCGATACCAGAACCGGCCCTGGACCTTGTCGGCGCATTTTTGCCTGCGCTCCTAACAGCGGTCCTCATTCAACCAGATCCCGTTCGCGTCGTCGACTCTGGTACCGTCGATATCCTTCGTGGAGCGCTGTCCAACATTACCTACAACAAGAACATCGCCAAGATCGTCGAATCACTGAACGTGACAGAGATACGCGCAGACTTGATCTACCTCTCGGGCGAGGAACCTGGTAGTTCCATCATGAGTCGTAACTCGATGTCGTCTGGGGCGCTGGCGGCAGCCAACTGGCTTCAGGAACAGTTCGAAGGATATGGCGCATCTTGCGAGCAGATTGGATTCCGCGATGGATGGGCGCCGAACGTCATTTGGTGCGTAGAGCAGTCTTTCAGCTGTTACACTAGGCTCAATCTCGTCAAGTGATTATCCTGGAACAGATAATAGCACAGGCGTCATCATCCTCGGTGCCCACTACGACTCGCGGGGTCGTCCCTTTCCGGACCGAGCTCCAGGAGCGGACGATGATGGCTCAGGAACTGCGCACCTCCTGGCTATCGCGCGAGGAATCAAGAACCATAACGTCCAGTTCAAGTCGAATGTTCGCATAGCCGCATTTGCGGGCGAAGAACAAGGACTCGTGGGAAGCAGGGCGTATGCAAGTTCGTGGTCAGGCGGTTATATTCCACTCGTCGTGACGCGCTGACAAATTCCCAAGAGTATCTTAGAGCTCAGGATGCCAATGTCACGCTCATGATACAGGCAGACATGTTGGCGTATCACGACCCATCGGAGCCTATGCAGCTCGGGCAACCAGACAGGTCCGTCGCGGTCACACGCTTGCCTGCCTTTCACCATTGTCTGAACTGAGTACTTTCAGATATGCCCTCCCAGAGGCGAACCAGCTGATCGCAAACGTCAGCCGTCTTTACGCTCCCGAGCTGACATTAGGATGGACCGACGTAAGTTAGCCTATGCTCAGTCGCCCGTGTGCTGATGACGTTATTCAGGGATGCTGCACTGACCACCAAAGCTTCACTGAGCAAGGCTTCCCTGCGACGAGCGTCTTCGAACGTGGACTGGATGGCGGTGACATTGTCGACCCGATGTATCACACGAGCTGTGCGTCATTTGGGTCCTCGCTTCACCGCTGTCAAGCGCCCTGACCTATACACGTCCAGACGATCTCGTCGACCGTCCCGGTGTGGATCTGGAGCAATTACGGTCTATTTCTAAAGTTGTGGTGAGATATTTCGTACAGCTCGCTTGTGCAAGTTCGGTCGCTGACGGGCAGTAGTTTGCGGCACTCTTGCACGTCTCGGGATATGAACTCGGCTCCAGCAAGTTGGAGTAGCTTTCCCGGGGTGCAGCATTTTCCGGTCGGGAATGTCGGTCACAGGTGCTCGAGATTACCGCGCCTGTACGCAACATAGAAGTGTGATCTAGACCCCTATCTCGCCTCATGTTCTTCGACACACTGTCGTGCGATCGTTCCACTCGAGGCATTGTGCAACTTTCCTACGTACGTGCGAAATTAATGTCACATCGACACAGCCGGCGGCGCCGGAATTTGACTCGTCGGGCGCGCGCTTCCGTTTACGGCTGCCTCCGCACCTTCGCCACCTTCTATGATGAGCATGAAGTCGTCCTTCAAGGAAACGCATGCTTTCCGTACGAATCCTCCCTCTGTCCAGTTTCACACTTACAGTTGACGAATGTGCGTAGTGAAGCGCAAGAGCGAGTCGGAGCTCATCAGAGCCCAATACCCGGACCGCATCCCGGTGAGTCGTGGCCGCCACGTTCCGCGTCCCCTAACAAAACGGTGTGCTTAGATAATCTGCGAGAGGGCGGAGAACTCTGACATTGCGGAAATAGACAAGATCAAGTATATGGTTCCATACGTGCGTTTTCCGTTTCCTTTGTCTCAGGCTGAATATTGAATGGTGAACAGGACCTCACGGTCGGCCAATTCGCCTATGTGATTCGCAAACGCATCAAGCTCGAGTCTCAGAAGGCGCTCTTTATCTTTATTGATGAGATATTGCCTCCCGCTGGTGGTCTCATGAGCGCGATTTACGCCGAGCACAGGTGAGCTGTTTCCGCTCGTGCATGCCATTTTTCAAGCGCTCAACTTTGTTTACCTTTGTAGAGATCAGGATGGGTTTCTATACGTCAAGTACTCAGGAGAGAATACCTTTGGCGCTGCGTGAATCTATGTGACGGTCGTTGTACTCCGAGTCGTGCGCAGGACGCTTTGCTTTGCTTTGTCTCGTCTACTCTATGCATATCCGAGTCATTTTCCCGCTCAATCATGTTATACCCCTCGCAATAGATGACAAGTAACCTCTGAATGGTTTATCACTCGCGCATGCGTGGAGACTCAGGCAACTTTGAAAGCGAAAATCTTATTCTACTCGTACGGAGATCATGACCAGGTGCCGGTCCTATCACATTCGCTAGTCGCAGCGGAGCGTTTACAGGCACTGCAAGCACTTCTTCAGTAAAGGAAGACAACTCGTCCGGGAGCGGCGTACCTGCGAGTAGTACGGCGGCGAGACAGCCTTGCACGTCGAGCCAGAAGCGCACACCGTCGGACCCCTATAATACATCCCCAACCGCCCATTCAGCAACTCCTTCTCCACGCGGTTACAGACTTACGTGTACCCAGTGCCACCGCACTGACCGAACTTGGTCTGCGTCGGACCAGCAGGGGCGGTACTCGTACCCGTGCTCCCGCTCGTGGAAGTAGGTGTGCCGGCTGCACCGGGGAGGTTTGGCTTGACGGCGTTGATCCACAAGGGAGCGTCGGTCCCGTCGGCGTTTGGTACGACGCTGAGTTCGTAGGTCGTATCGAACGCTCCGGCCTACGACCAGTTCATATCAGTTGCGTTCAGGAGGGTGAGAGTACGGGGTAGTGGAGAGGGAAGGGAGGAGCGTGAGGGGTGAGGGAAGGGGGCGGGACGTACCGACCAAACTGCAAAACCCGCAAACGTGCTAGGATGGTTCTTGACGAATGCAAGTTCATTTCCGAGAGCCGTGAAGCACGACGAGTCGCTACGTCCTCCACCCGTCTCGCTAAGGATCGCCTGACGCCCGTTCTGCGCGAGCCACGAGTCGAGCGTCTGCAATACGCCCACATTGTCCGTCACGCAGTCTAAAATAGAGAAAGTGAAAAAAGAAAATCACGTCAGCGGATAGAGAAAGGCAAAACACTGTGACGCACTGGTATGAGTCCCCGAATTATCAGCGTCCAAATACTTATGCACATCAAATATCAACTTAGACGTCCCCCCAACCGGATCCGTAATATTGAGTAAAGCCGGACCGAGTTCGGTAGGGAGTGCTTGGGCGGAGGACCAGGAGGAGCCGGGGATGAGGATGTTTTGGGATGTGGCGCCGGCGGAGCGGATGGCGTTTACGGCTGCTTGGACGGCGGGCGGCCAGAGGGCGTTGTTGGGGAGGTCGTGCGGTTCGTTCATCACGCCGAACTGGGGTGGGTGTCAGCGAGGGATAGAGCGAGCGTCAGCGGGAGAGGAGGAAGGGGAGACGAGAGGGACGGATGGGAACGAGAGAAGGTGGAGAGCGAGGAGGGGGGAAGGGACGAGGGAGAGGGACGGAAAGGAGATGGAAGGAGAACGTTATACGCACAATAATCTTCGACTGTCCCTTAAAATGCGCCGCAAGCTGACTCCACACACTCGCAAACTGCGCAGTCGTCGGGCCTCCCTAAAGCGTAAAAGCAACGTCAAATCCCTGCCTGCATATTGTATGACCTTCGACGCGTACCTGGTTGATAACAGCGCCGTTCCACCGTGCGTAATTATGCAAGTCGATAATGACGTATGCGCCAGTGGCAAGGGCGGCGTTGACGACGGGATCGTAGCGGCTTAGGAAGCCTTGGTCGAGTGTGCCGCCCACGCTTGGGGTTGCGAGTTGCCATGCAAATGCTAGCGAGGCGTCAGCGTCGAGATTCGGTGCGTCAGAAAACAAGACGAAGGGAAGGGAAAGAGTAAGGGGGAAAGGGGATGAAGGGAAGAAGGGGAGGAGAGGAGAACAAGACGTACGAATACGGAACAAATTAACACCCTGCGACGCGAAATGCGTAAACTGTTGAGTCGGAGGCGGCGTGCCAGGTCCTTTAAACGAGCCGTCCGTCGCGACGCTAAAGTCGAATCCTAGAGCAGACGCGTCAGCGTCTGCATCAATGTCAGCGTCCGTCAAGAAATGGGAGCGTACCGGCTTCGTTGACTCCTCCTAACGGTCCGAGAGCGTTCACACCCACCGAGCAAGCGGCGAGCGCGAGGAGGAGCGAGGCGACACCGATGCGCGTCATCTTGAGTTGAGGGACTGCGGTTAGGGGTTACTCGAGACGAGTTGGACGCTTTATATAGCGCGTGAAGAGTACTGTAGGGTGTTTGTGCCATGACGACGCGCGTCGGAGAGGTCGGTGTAATTCGCCGGCAATGCCGCGAAGTTGGATACCCGTCGTTCCCCACGCCGAGACTTTCCCGCCCAGTACTCTCGCGGGGTGGGTGGAAGATGGGAGCTGGCGGTGGAGCCGGAGTCGGGGGTCGGCGGCGACACGTGGCGGCGCGCGCACATCTCCCAGTCGTCTGACCCGCCACCGAGGACGGCGTTATGATACGATGAAGCTTCTATTCTATTCTAGCATGGTCAGAGTTCTACACGTAGACAGGGCGCACTGGTGTCCGTCGATGGTGTTACAGGCGTACAATCTTGCGAGAGGATGACGTTTCGAGTCCACTCAGCCAACCTACGAATGCGAAGCTTCGATAATCTCGCGCAGGCTTCGGATCTGCCGGTCGACAACTACACAAGCGGCGCGTCAACTTTAGCGGGTGGACGGTACAAGTGGCAGGTGGGAGGTGGGCGCACCTTGGACAGCGTTAGACTTGTGCGCGAAAGCGTGATACTGTTCTTCCTCGCGCGTTTCTTCCGTCGCGGCATGACGTTGTGCGAGGCCTTCTGAATGCGTCTGCGGTGGTGGTGGTGATGGGACAGGAAAAGGGACAGGGAAAGGGAAAGGGCGTACGAGTCGCGATTCGAGTACGGAGCCGATTTGGAGCCATGTCTGACGGATTTGGTCTTCGATGACGGCGTAGTCGAGTAAGAACGCGTCGTACGCGGCCGCGCTACCGGCAATCGTACATAAGCTCGAATTCCACGCGACGCGACTGGAACGGACGTACATGTCGGCGGTTGCGCGTTCGTAGTTCTGCTTGCGCGCGTCCAGCTACAAGTACGCGCACGTATCAGTCATGGCACGGAGTTGGTCTTTGGGGGACGTACGGCGGCGTCCAAGTCGCGGACGATAGCCTTGTCGAGTTTCCCTTCGGCCGATTTACGACTCTTGTCCCATTTCGCTGCATACGCCACGCTTCAGCTCCAAACCAGGCCTTTGAGCAATACGCGCACGTACATTCCATCTGCTTGACAATAGCGGCCGTCATCCTGCGCTCCGTCAGCGCGCGGCATCGTGAGAGTTGGAGGGGGACGTACACCGCATCGTCGCTGCCCTGGGACGCGCCAGGCGTCTCCCACGACGCGTCGTCCTTGTTTTTCTTCTTCTGGCCGCGCGGCATTGTTGGTTGTGGTACGTGCTGGGGAGATGGTGGGAGGAAAGAGCGAACCGAGCGGACGGCGGACCGCGAAAACGCGTTTGTATCCGTTTCGGGACCTCTACCCACAGCATTGCACAAAATGTTCTACTGGACGGTCTTCCTACTTGAATAGCGTTACGAATTGGATGCGACTGGGGAATGTGGCGCGGAGGAAAAGCGTGTGAACCTCCGCGACTAGCCGATTCGCTCCTTGACCTCTTATTGTCACCTTTTTGTCCAACCAGCTTGCTTCTGCTCTTCTTCTGCCTCGAACTCTCGTGGACCGCGTCCGCGCATTCCATTCTGTTGCGGTTCAGCCAGCTTCCAACCGAGGTCGCCACGCGGTGCACGCGAGTTAGCCGCGAGCGGTCTTACTCGCAGCCGACCTCGTTGACACGCTGCTATAACTTCGTGGCCCGCTTCCTTCTGTACTCGTTCGACGCGCGCTCTTTTTCAACGCCGGATTACATTACTTTGGATTGTCTGGCGACATGGACGCTCGCTCGCAAACGCCGGATCGTTCAACTCGAGCGGGTGCGTATCACGTCCCGTTCCCGTA
Organism: Exidia glandulosa HHB12029; assembly: GCA_001632375.1. Taxonomy (NCBI): domain Eukaryota; kingdom Fungi; phylum Basidiomycota; class Agaricomycetes; order Auriculariales; family Exidiaceae; genus Exidia; species Exidia glandulosa. Next base: position 133,229 of record KV425960.1, read on the forward strand.
TAGGTGCTTACATCGCCTCAGACGGTCTCGTAGACGACCTAAACACCCTTCTCGACGTCCTCGCCCTATCCAGTCCAACAATCCGTCTCGAAGCGCCACACGACCTCACCCCCTCGCTCATCCTCGCCCTCCTCGAATCCATGTTGCGCGCCCGCCTCCCAATCCCCCAAACAACTCGAGAAGCGCGCACCAAGGGCGCCAGAATAGACGCTATGAAAATATTCCTCGGCGTACTCGAAGCGGACGTCCTGCAGGAGGAAATCGGACTGAGTGAGGTGGACCCGAGGAGACTTGCGAATGGCGAATGGGAGGAGGTGGTTTGCGTGGGACGGGTGCTGGTGTGGGTCGCGAGGAGGATGGGGTACTTGGCTTCAAGTTCGTCGTCCAATCCACCGTCGCCTTCGTTGGTTCATCCGCCGTCGCCCAAGCCGCGCAGACCACCGATGCACGGCCCGCGCGACAGCATCACCACCACCGGCACCGGCACCGCGGAGTCGTTTACGAACGTCTTTGTTGTACGACCAAGAGCGCGGTATCCACCTGGGTCGCCGATCCCGTCCAGTCATCCGTCGCGCACACCGTCGCCGGTGGACGATACTACGGCGCTGGGTCTGTCGTTTGACCCGCCGAGGGTCAGTTCGCCGCCGCGTTTGCACGAGCAGGAAGATGAGGACGAGGAGGACGAAGAGGCGCATCGGCGAGACGACCGGTCTTTGGTACACGAGCACGAGCACGAGTACGAGGAGCGCACGGAGCCGTTCTGCACATGCGACACCCACACCCACACCCACGACCAAGCGAGCACCGCGTCGACATACTGCACCTGTCCGCACGACGCCTCTTCAGTGCGGTACGACGGGTGGATCGAGCGCGTGGACGACATCGATCTCGACGCGTACACGAATACTGGGATGGGGAGCTCGAGGACGCCGCGCGCGCAGAGGTCGAGGGAGTTGCAGCAGTTGTATCCCGGGGCGTTCATTCGAGCGTCGAGTTCACGCGCGGGGAGCGCAACGCCCTCGACTTCGCGTGCCGGCGCCGCCGGCCCTTTCACATCGCGCGCAGACAGCGCCGCACCACGAATGTCTTCTTCGCGCGCAGGCAGCGCAGCACCCCGAACGTCTTCTTCACGCGCTGCACCGCCGCTCTCGATTTCACGCGCAGTCAGCGCTGCACCCTCGACCACCCGCGCCCCTTCAACCTCCACACTCACTTCCGCCACACGAGCACCCTCGCGCTACTCAGAGCTCACCCTCGGCCCGGGACCCCGCAACCCGACACGACACGTCTCCCCCGCGCAGCATACGCTCGCGCTTATGAACGAGCGCGCGAGGTTGTTGGCTGAGTTGGCGAGCGTTCGAGCTGGGAGTGCGAAGCGGTAGTCAAGCTCGAACGCTCTCGGGGGATGCGGGGGCTGTGGATGGGAAAGTGCGCGAAACGGGGAGTGTGCCGTCCACGACTCGCTGCTCTTTGGGTTGTAAGTTACATACATCCTCTGGCGTTTGACGTATAATCATACTGTAGCATTGCACCATTTTATTGCGCGTTACCCTCGCCGGGACGTGTACGAGGGGTGCACGGAGCCGTTCTGCACCTGCGAGCACACCCACGACCACATACACGAGCACGACGACCCGAATCCGGACGCGAGCACCGCAATGTCTACGTACTGCACCTGCATGCACGACTCGTCTTCGGTGCGGTACGACTGGCGGATTGAGCGCGTGGACGATCTGGACGCGTACGCGAACACGGGACGGACGCCGCGCGCGCAGACTCGTCGAGGGAGTTGCGGGGCGTTCACCCGAGCGTCATCGAGTTCGCGCGCGGTTCGGGAAGGGAGCGCAGGACCGTCGACGGCGGGCAGCACTACCTCGCGCCCTGCACCACCGATCTCGATTTTACGCGCAGGCAGCGCTGCACCATGGGTTCCGCGCACACCATCGACCTCGCGCACCGTATCACCGACTTCGACCGCCCGCGCACCACCGACGTCCTCATCACGCGCCCCTTTAAAACGAGCACCCTCATCCTCCTCCCTACCATACTCAGAACTCACCCACGGCCCGCGCAACCCGAATCCGACGCGGCACGTCTCGGCCGCGCAGTATACGCTCGTGCTTATGAACGAGCGCGCGAGGTTGCTGGCTGAGTTGGCGAGCGTTCGAGCTAGCGCGAGGCGGTAGTCAAGCCCGAACGCCTTCGGGCTCGAACCAGCCCTCGGGGGGATGCGCTTTGTAGCTCGACGCATCGCGCGGCTTTAGATGGGAAAGTGCGCGGAACGGGGAGTACTAGTGCGATATTTTGCCGAGGCGAGTTGCGCGGGTCCGGTACCTTCCTCACTACTCCTTGTAAGTTACCTCCCCCCCGCGTTAGCGTATAATCATACTGTAGCATTGCACCATTTCATTGGAAGGTACCATGCATGGCGCGAAGGACGGAAGCCTGTGTGGCGATCGCGATGTACTGTACATACTGTACCAGCCCGCGCGGTCCCGGTATCTCGCTACCACGAACGATTATCGTCCTACGTCAAAAGTCTGCAAAGGAGACTAGTATCTCGCGCACAGCGCCATCGACTTCGGTGGCAACACCCTCAACCTTGGTTGTGTTTGCCGTGCCGCGCGCTTTGTCTCGCCTTTCGTTGCCTAGCCTCGGCGGCGTTGAAGTTGTGGTTGATTTTCGAACTTCTGGTGTGTCTTGTCCTCCTCTCGCTTCCAACATGTCTCACGACGGGCTTTCCACCGTCGCGTCACACCTCTCGGTGCTTCACACGCGGAACTATGGCCTTGTATCGAGGCATGGACCCGCCAGTGATCGCACAGTGATCGTCTCTTGGACCGGCAGCCGGCGGGACATTTTACCACTTCACTTCTATCCTGCCAGTACTAGTGCCAGTAATCACTTGACGGCGCACCCGAACATCTCCCCTGCTACTCTATCGTTCTAAAAGAGGGCGATAAGCCGCTTCGTTGCCGCGGCGACTTTGTATGCTGGTCCAAACCGTCTTGTCTGGCCGCTCGGCTGTCTCACCGCTTCCTCCCCTTCCAGTTTATCCGTCGACTTCGCAGCTCCCACGCCACTCGGCGGTTTGCTTTGGGCGAGAGATTACGGACTTGTGGGCCTGATCGATATTGTCCAGTACTGGTCGCTTGGACCTATGACGGCGTGCGCAGCCATATCAACGCAAACTCTTCCTTCTATATGAGGCGTTGTAGCCAAGCTCGAGCGCGTATCTGTACCTACAGAATGCTTCACACTTCTTGAGAGGACTGCTCCGCCCTCGCACGCGTGGTGACCGACCGAGACCGCAGCTGGTCCAAACCTCCCTCCCGGCGCCGGACCCGTCCCACCAAGGAGCAGTTTATTCGTCGGAGTTGCAGCGCTCACGTATCTCCGAGTGAGTGCGACAGAAAATGAGACACTGTCGAGTGGCGGGGCGATCGTCACGGTGCAGTCTCTTACGGGAGCTGGAACTTCAAGTGAACTTCTGATTAACGCTTGACTTAACCTCCTTCCCTCGGTTTCTCAACCCCAATGGATGCACAATGTCCCCTTGATAAATAGCTGTCTTTGCTGGCGATGCGTTTTCAGTGAGCGCATGTGTCGGCGTGCCGGCCGAGTGCTGGTCCAATCCCACCCATTGTCTCACCGCTTACGAGTTCTCCACTTCACAGCGACGCTTTCCCTTATTCAAGCGCTCTAAGACCTCAAAGCCTCGGATGTACGAGCCCGCCGCAAAGGTCGAAGCGTCGCGACGGAGAGTTCTATAAAAGCCACAGTGGTTTCCTGCCAACCGGCTTCTCCTCAGTTCTCTCGACCTCTTCGTTGAACTATCCCCACCCTCGCTCTCAATGGACTCCATTGCCTACACCGCTGCCGAAGACGTTCCCGTCGTCGTTGACGAGGAGAAGAACCCCGGTTCGACTGCGTATTGCGTCGTCTGCGCCAAGCCCGTTGACGTCCCCGTGAGCGAGGACCATGGCGGCGGATCGACTGCTTACTGCGTCGTCGCGTAATCGTGCGTTCCTTTTATATGCTATCTATCTTGATGCTGATGCGGACTTGTCGTAGACCGACATTCTTTTTACCCCATACTTTCGTTTTCTCCAACTCTTTCGTTCGTTTTGAGGTTGTAGCGCGCTTTTGCGGTACTGCACCTTACCCACTTTTACACTTGTATTATGCTTGAATCGTATTGTAGTACTAGACTCAGGCTCTGCGTACGTCTAATGGCGTCAGTGTACTCAATAACCACCGGTTTTATGCGTATCACCTCCCTGACTGCAGACTGTCGAGAATGAGTCCAGTATGGTTCGCACTCCAAGACGCTGTGAGCTTGACGACCGCGTGTCCATGCGGCTATACAGTACACGAGACCGACAATCCAACATCGAATCACGCTCACACGCGCGAGCGGGCGTGTGACTCGGAATAAGGGGCGAGGGCGCGCGCTGTCTGGCCTTTTATGCGGACTGGATGGAAGTTGTTGGATTCCGAGGGAGAGAATGTGGATGGCCATCGTTTTCCTGTGACCGTGTTGGGTGCATAGCCTGTGCATCAATTCGGCGTCAACCAAATAACTCGTAGACTCGGAGGCACGGTTTCGCGTAGCAAGAATGGAATTGAAGGACCTCCAAGATCTGCGTACAAGACGATTATTACACGACCAACTTGGACCAGTATACCCGTATAGCGAAATGCTGTCAAAAGTTGAAAAGGTGTGCGGTTCGAGCGATGGCCGACAGTGACCACACCCGGTCGATGGGCGCATGACAACTGGGCGCACAGCAGCCGGCAGTTTTAGAAAAGGTATGCATACGCTCGACGGTGATGCCGCATACGCGCGACAGTAGCACGGAAGAAGTGACGAGTTCCGGAAGCGGATCCCCTTGGAGAACGAGAACGGGTCCCGCACTCGCGAATTCGTGCAGGACGGCAAGAATTGCCTGGAGTCGATCCAAGCCATAGGCTCCTGAGGCGTATATAGTGATCTTTTCGAGACGGGGACAATCCACAGAGGGTCGGTCTTCGTTAAGGATATACGTGTCGCACCCGAATTCGTCAAGAACCACGCGCAGTGCAATAAGCTGGGGTAGCGCCTCGAATTGCTCGCAGATGAGCTGCGCCTGACTGAATGCGAAACGCATGTCGGTAATGTAAAGCGACGGGGCCAACGACGCCAGGTGACCAGCGGCTGGCTCTGAGTGGGCCGAATCAAGTAGAAGTGTGAGGCGAGTATCATTTGCGATGCGATGCAGCTCGATCATGTATGCGGCGCTATAATTGCCGTCAACACGGCTCAATGACTCCGGGTATGTCTTCAGCTCCGTACGGTTCAGATGAAACATCGATAGGTGGGTAGGCGATTGTGACGGCGTGAGCAGTGACGTGATAGCGAAACCAATATCCGCAAAGTCTGGTGACGAGAGGCGGAGGTACACTCTGCGGACTGGTTGACCCTTCAACAGGGCATTGGGCATAACGGGGAGACCGCGCTCGACGTCCTGCGAGGCGACAACAAGAGTCTGCAACGAGAGGAAAGGCGACAAGGAAAAGGAATCCGAGTCATCGAAGGCTAGATCTAGAGCATGCATGCTGTCGATCGTCAAGTGTCGCACTGCCGGGAAGTTCAATGGCAGCGCAGGAATAATCGCGTCGGTATAGCCATCCACACAAAGATCCCGCACCGCAGCAAATGCGGGAATTGCTGGCTCGGTACGAAGACCGACATTAGCAAGCAGAACCTTGGTAAGTTGTGGAGCATGACCGTTGAAGAGATCGACCGCGAGATAGTCAACCAGAGGATCATACCGATAATCGCCGTCACCAAAAAAGTCAAGAATGAGCAAGTGTAGATTGGGGGCTGGGTGGGCAAGCGCCTTGGACAGGTCGTGAATGCAATATCGTGGGAGGACAACGTGGAGTTTCACGATGCTGTCGAGGTACTTGGGCAAAGCACGGAGGACGGTCTCGCGTACGAGTATTGCCATCCGCTCGTCAAGGTAATAGTTACGAGTTTCCCCGTCGTGGATGGAGCCGTCGTCTTCCGATTCCAAGCCGTCCCACTGGACGCTGATCATCATACTAAGTCGGAAGCCAGTACCAGCAGCGTCGCCCAATTCGCGCGTATACTCCTCGAGCTCCGAGCGATACTCCTGGATATCGTATAGCCAGTTCACCTCGAGACCGACGTGGGCGTAGAATGTTGGTACCAGGCGAGCGACGGCTCGCCAGCGATGGCAGACGCGGGCGACGCGCAAGACGTCCGGCTGCGATAAAAGCTCGAAGATACTCGCTAACATCTCGGCTGGTAGCCTGGACGAGTAGTCATCGCCCATCTGCACGATATTATGAGACTCTGGATCAGCTGTCGATGCTTTGCAGCGTACGTTGCGGTTCGTCCAATTCGTCTGCATTGTGCTAGCCTATTGACGCGCAACCCACGGGTTAGAGCAGAAGACGGCTACAGAATGATTATACTTGCAGACAAAGACGGTGCTAAGCCACTTGGAAAGCGAAAATATCGAGACCGTGGTTAACGAAGAGAAAAAGGTTGAAACGGCATGGTCCGGTCCGGTTTTACAGCTTTGCCACGTACCACCCACCTACGAGTCCTCGATGCTCTATCGAAGAGTCAACTGGTCTCCGTCCATATTACAATCATGCCCAGGCGCTCCACCTCGATATTGGCTGAACCCTGAGCAAGTCGCTTGGACTTATGACGGCGAACCGGCTTGCCGCAGACTATTGGTGCTTCTTCCTTCGACACATCTGAAATCAAACGCCCTGACTGACCTGATGAGGGCTCCTCTCATGTGCGGTCAGTAAGTTCGAGCGTGTCTCCGCGGGTCCGCACCGTCGAGGGAATGACCGACTCTCCGCATGTGGTTCAAGCCTTGCCCGCTCCCCACTCTAAACGCGTTGTTATCGAAGCATAGGATCCACGCGTCACCTCTGGCTTCTGTGTCCTGCGACAAACCGCGTCTTGGAGGTCTGTACGACGCAATTGGCACCCTGAACTTTCTCTGGACGGCCTGGGCTCTGGCCCCGAGACACTATTGCGCACTCCGGGTGCATCGATTACCCAATACATGCAGACAGAGGTCATACAATATTTCTCAGTCATGCCATTACACATCGATCTTCTCCTGCCCGCTCGAACCATCCCCATAGTGCTCGGTCTCCGTGTGCTTGGTCGCAAACCCAATGCTGCCAGTCCCCGGCACAGTTGACAAGGCGTACGCAGAGCTGTTCTTGTTGGTATTGATCCGCGTCTCCGAACCGCCAGTGGAAAACCTAAGGGTGGACGTTCCGGCCGCGTCAACGCGGGCGCCAGTCTCAGCCGACCATGCACGACCTTGCGCGACACGCATGATAATCAACAGAGGGGCGATGGACTTCGCGCAAGCGTCAGTATCAGGAGACAATGTATCCTACTGGCGACGTACTTGGACTTGTGACAGCGTCGGCAGTATCAGACTCTGCGCGGGGCTGTTGATACCGTGAAGGACCACGAAAATGATGCCAATGCTCGAGTAAAGCGCCGCGCTCTCGATCAACATAGCGCTGACGCTGACGTATGTGCCCAGGCCGTCATCAAGGTACTTGCCAAGGCGCTGACGCGCTATAAGTAGCTTGGCCACGATCGCCATAGTCAGGAGCACGTTGAACGCAACAGATATGGTGAAGTAGGCAGTGAGCAGGTGCGCCGCGGTCTGGATATGGAGATTGAGGCCCGTAAAGATATTGATGATCGTGATGCCGAGGGCTAACGGGACTGGATTCAGCACTGGCGTTATCGAGCAGGACGTCAAGATTGAACCTACCAATAGTTGCGGTATAAACCAACGCGGGAAAGACGATAAGGAGCTTGCTTCCATCCATGATGATCCAGAATCTATAAAGCTGCGCTATTCGTGAGCATACTACGTTATCACCCATGTAAATCATGTACCAAGAGACCGTCCTGAAACCAACTATTGACGACGTAGACCGAATTGCAGAAAACGCCGACAAATGCCGTTGTCCTCGCTACCCATACTCCGGGTCCTCCAGGGTAGTTTCTCTGGTCGATGAACCCAACCTGGAGAGCGCGCATCTGCGCGCCGTTGCCCATACCGCTCGTGATGAACATGATGCAGATGTAAGCGATCCACGTCCAGTCATTGAGCCTTCCGGCGCGAGGACGCTTCCAGAGAAGATTGAGGGTTATGAAGAAGAGCGTCGCGTGCGCGCCTACAGTATGGCAGGTGCGTAAGCCCGTGCCGTCGTGCAACTGTGCACATGCTGACCGTATGCGACTGCACCGAGAAGAACGCCGCTCATCCAGCTGCGTTCGCGCAGCAGCTGAATGTCCGTCTCTGCAGGTCTCCACGCTGCGGAGCGTTCAGCGTCACCTTCAGAACGGATTACCACGACTTGGAGGCTCACTCACTGCTTGGATCCATAGTGCCGGACATGGTTGAGAATCACCCAAGAAGCAAGAAAGGCGACAAGCTTCCTTTATCCTGCACGCGTCACGCCGACGGAGACAACGGAGACACAGAATAGAGAGCAGAGGGGAGAAAACCCCGAGACGCCGAGATCCACATCTCCACACCGCTCCCCCCCAGACACACCCCCAACATGCGCTCGCGAGCGCCCCCACAAAACGCCGCCGCGAAACCCGCCACGAAAAGCAAAGAGCCGAGAGCCACCCCACACAGCGGCTGCTGGACAACACTACATCACAGCACCCCAATGAAGTAACCCCACTGACAAGTAAACCAACACAACTGACCCAACCAAACACACACACCCAGCCCCCCAACGAAAAGAAAGACAGCCCCCGCCCACTCACAAACAAACGGCAGCCAGCCAGAAGAAAAAAGAAAGCACCGCCCCACATACATACAACTGGCACACCCCCGTCAAACCCCTAAACTTCATCACGTTACACCCCACGCATTCCCATGCGCCCGTCACGCGTCATGTCCGGGACCAGTGCTGGATGACATGAATGCCTGTGTCCCGTCAATCTCTAGGGGCTGGCTTCGCAAATCGAACGTACCTCGCCGCGCAGAGTCAAGACCGCTGGCATCCTGCCAAAAGTCGACAGAACATTCCGCCGGCGGAGCATTCTCCGAACACGTCAGTTCGAGTGTGGGGAAAGAACCGGACAAGCAGGCGAAGTCGATCGTGTGCGCCTGCCCGAGACGCGCGGATGAGGCGAGTAGCTTGGAGCGTGCTGGCGCTACGCCCCAAGCAGAGATACCAGGGCGTAATTCGATGTCGCTGGCCAGCATCCACACGTTCAAGCTCGGTCCGTCAAGGAAGTTGCTACCTTCAGGTATGGAGAGATTGAGAGTACACCGCTCCATTCCCCAGTCCATCGCGCGAAACTGCACGACTGTGCCTACCTGAAGAATTACGTGTAAGAGCGAGGAGAGAGGGAACCGATGACACGTAACGCACGGTCGTAGAAAGCACGGTGTGGCGCTCTTCGGGAAATACAGTCCCTTCGACCGTCCTCTCACTCTTCGTATCCTCCATCAGCTTCCGCGCCTTGTCGCCCACACGAAGCTGAAATGTTGTGAGAGGGTAATTGAGAATCGGCGGAAACGAGGCGTTCGACGGGAAGTGAACTCTTTCGAGCCCAATGTAAGCGTTCGGACGACGGAGTACTGCTGCCTGCGACGTCTGAGGCCAATATGGAACCAGAGACAGTAAAAGCGAGAAGACCGCGACCACAAACGCAAGGAGGGGAAGCGCGTCTGAGACTCTGTCTGCAGAGACATCCGTTACTACGAGCAATGCCAAAACACGAGTGACGCACCCTTCAAGCCTGCTCGCCGAGGGACAGTGCGTTTCTCCTCGTCGACCGATTCATGGAGGTCATTGGGGACCAGCTCGTACGCAGCGTCGCTGAAAGTCATCGCAGCTCGAAAGACAGGACGACACATCAGCGCAGCTTATTATTCAAACTGTCCGGTTCCGTCGGTTCGGTACGACACTCGCGAAGTCCAATCCGGGACTGAGCGAAGAAGGAGACCCATGCGCGCCAATGTAAACAGCCATATCGGGAGCGCTGACCTTGCACTGGATGGGGAATGTGATTATTTACCGCAAGATGCAGTCCTTCAGCACCGTTCTCAGCATTGCGGCGCTGCTATGCGTGGTCATTCAAGTTGCTCTACCTCGATGGCGACAACCTAGAGCCCACACATATAGTGAGCGCGCGTTCTCCTTCCTCACCTCATTCTCATCGTCTACAGCATGGAAAGGACACGACTTTCCAGAGAACATACCTGGTACGGACGTCCTACCATTAGTAAAACTAACAGTTGAAGAGACCGTACGTCACTCGTTCGACCCTCTCATTCACCCTCTCACATAACGAACTCGCAGCTCCATTACCCTCTCTCCAATGACACCGACGAGCAATGGGCAAGCCTCGTACCAGTCGGTTTCGCCTACGTCCGCCTCGGGTCGCACAGCAGACTCTTCGCCGTCTCCATGTACCACCAACTACACTGTCTACGCCGCATCAACCGCGCCTTCGGCCCAGGCGACGACGCAGAGCACATCCGGCACTGTCTCTCGTATCTACGACACACGACACTATGCGGTGCCGATCTCACGCTCGAGCCAGGAGACTTCGCAGAACGTGACTTCGCGCGGGAGCGGGTGGGTCAGAAGCATGTGTGCCGGGACTGGAGTGCGGTGCATGACATGATGGACGCGAATTGGGATCACTGGAGGAAGGAGAAGGCGAAGTTTCCATCTGCACAGTAGGTCTGACTTCGTGGAAGGTGGATCGTGAGCGGCAGTTTGTACCGCGCTACTTTAGCATGGGCATGACATGGACGCAATGTTTCCGACTTGGCATGTTTGTCTAAGAGACCTCCTCGGCGTCGCAGCAGCACGGGCGTTGTTCCTGCTTGACTCCTTTCCGTTCAGCTAGGAGCGTATCTCCACATCGTCATGAGCAGTATGTAGTCGTACTTTGCAGCTCCCTGTCGCTAATGCACATTAAAGGATTCCTGTCGGTCATCAGCGTGCTGGCCGCTGCAGCGATTGTCGTACTCTATACCTCGCTGCAGGGCAACTCCGTACCACGCGTCGAACCTGAGTATAGTGAGGACGTCTCTCTTCAGTCGGATCGTCGTCGCTGACGAAGTACCAGCATACGTAGGCACCGATTACCCTCGCGCGTGGGACCTGCACCTCGACAAGGTCCTCAAAGCCACCGAAGACAGCGTCCACTACGCATCTCACACCGAACTCGGCCACAGCGAGTGGAACAGTACACTTCCCTCCGGCGGCGGTATGCTCTACTTCGGACCTCCAGGCAACCGTCAGCAATTCAGCATCTCCATGTTCCACCAGCTCCGCTGTCTCGACATCATCGGACGCGAACTACTCGACGAACGCGCGCAGATGAAGCAATGGGTAGAACCGAGCGCGCTCAGTCAGCATTGCATGGGCTATCTCCGCCAGATGATACTTTGTCGCGCGGATACGTGGATCGAGTCGGCGTATAATGCTGTCGGACCGCGCATCGTTACGTCTGCTGCTACGCATACGTGCAGCGACTGGAGTGCCGTCTACGGTGCTGCTGAAGACAACTTCCGCGAGTATGTAGAGGAGGGCCATTAAACTCACGCTGAATGCTCAACTTCAATTCCCAACTTCAACGTCCGCATCGCATAGAAGGTAGAATACAGAACACTGCATCGCCGAAGCACGACACTTCTTTAGCCGTAGGATCGGAGGATTTGGGAGTACGATCGACGAAGATTGCGCAGACTTCATCGAGTGGACGCGTCAGGCATGCGAAATGGAGGACAGAACGTTCAGAAGACGGAAAGCACAAGAAGTGAAGAACACCGATGGCCGGGCCCGCGCTGCGACAGTACATCTTTGCAGTTCGCTCGGCGGATGGTCAAGCAGTTTGCGTCGTATAGCAGCAGTTCCCACAAGGAGGCCACAGAGTTGTCGTACAAGATCAATACACAAAAAGAGAAACGAGACGGAACAGAGGTCTCCACGTCGAGCAAGTAGTCTTCAGAAGAAGTGCTCCAGCGGGTTGCAAGTCTCGTCCGTGCACGGAGCACGCTTAGCCGCTGCTTAACGCGAGTCAGTGCTTTGCGCACTTCGAAGTCTGGGCGTCGTACCTTCCATCGGCGGAGGAGCTGCGTGGACAAAGACGATCGCTGCAAGGACGAAGACGATCTTAGAGAACGCGTTCATGACTGAGAGCGAGCTGAGTCGTGCGAGGCAAAAGCGCAGAACACCCGCAGAGAGTAGGATGGTTTATATGTTGGTACTTCTGACGCGCAGAATCGGTCTGTGCGGGAAAGTACGATGACGATAGCGTGAGAAGCGTCCTTGACAGACGGACCCGCAGTGACGCGAAGCCAAATTTAAGCATTGACATTCAGAGCACGTGCATCAGAGTGGCTCGTGACAGACGGAGCCGCAGTGACTTTGGAGAAGGATAGAAGAGCAGGTCCAGGTAAACAGACAGCGCTCCCAAATGGCATCCACGCGCGTGATGACCGGCAGTATTCGTTGTTGTCTCGGCACTTGGAATGTCAGGGCGGCCACGGGAGTGGAGAAGCGGCCCCGGTGAGTGATTGACTGAACAGGAGCCGGAGCGACGTTTGGAGAGCGGTGCACTTCCCGATAAGCAAGGGGTAACAGCCGGCACCACGACGTTCCTTCGAGCATGACCACCCCAGCAGCATCGCAGCTGACGCCTGGCGCGCACGCGTTTACGACCGCGAGCGGCGCGACGCTCACGTACTTCGTCCTAGGGCACGGGCCACACGTTCTAGTGAACGTCGCGCCAGGCTGGGGCGTCGCGTCTGTGCTGTATCAGAACACATTCGGCTTCCTCGAGGATCCGTTCACCTTCGTACATCTCGAAGTACGGGGGACGCGTGGCTCGTCGTTCCCCGCCGAGCCCGAGGTCGAGATGAGCAGCTGGCACATGTCCGAGGACGTCGAGGCGCTCCGGATCCACCTCGGGGTCGACGCTCTAGACGGCCTGACAGGCCACTCGAACGGCGGGTGCATAGCGCTCTGGTACGCCATCCGGTTCCCCGCGCACCTTCACCGTCTCGTCCTGCTCGATGCGCAATGTCTCGGCACGGACGACATCTGGGTGCCCGCGATGCTCGCCATACTGGAGAAACATCCGAATCGCGATGCGGTGGCGGCGTTCTGGAAGTGGGAGCCGCAGACAATGACCTCCGACGAGGACATGCTCGAGCGGTTGAGCGCGTTTATGCCGCTGTACCTCGCCAACGCCGAGCGCGACCTCGCCACGTTCCAGCGCGGGCTGACGACCGTGCCGCAGTACCTGTGCGTCCAGACCCAGCGCGTCGCGGAGTTGGCGCACCAGGATGAGGCCGAGCAGCTCGACAAGATCACGGCGAAGACGCTCGTTATAGTCGGCAGACAAGACTTCATTTGTCCGGTCGTCGTCGCAGAGCTTATCGCGGGGAAGGTGAAGAACAGCACGCTGAAGGTCGTCGAGGACTGCGGTCACCTGCCGTGGATCGAGCAGAAGGACGAGTTTGCGGCGATATTGAAGGATTTTTATGCCCAGTGACCAGCGAGATTGTAGCCAAGGGAATAGTAATTTGAGCTCCAACGAGATCCTGTATAGAGCGAACGCCAGGCGCGCGCAGTTGAGCAAACAAGAGCAGAAGCCCCGTCGTAAGCCCTCGAGTGGCGACCAGCGCGCGTGACCTGTTCACCTGGTGGAATACCAGAATTCTCGCACTTCCGGACTGTCAAGGACCTCGTGTTTTGGCCTTGCCGAAATGGCCTGGCGTGTGTCTAGTGCAAACGATTCCGGCGGGAAGCAAGAGCAAGATGCGGAGTTAGCAACCCAGCTCCGCCTCTTGCCTTCTCTCCTTCTCCTTCGCCGACGGAAGAATCATGATAACCTGCCGAGGTTCTCAGACGTCGACAGTCCGGGACCGAAAACAACTTGACAGTGGACGGTGCGACATGGAAGCACGGTGCGGTGGGTGTGCGATTCTTGGACTGTTCCGAGATTGACCTATAGACACCGAGATCTGTCCTTGACTGTGGACCACGACGTCGAACATGCGCTCACGAACACGCCCCATCGCTGCAGCTGCCATACTCTGTTCTCTCCTGAGTGTACTGCTCGCCTTTCGCCAACGGGGTTACTCGACATTGATACTCGGACCGTCGTACAGTACGCTCAGTGCTTCGATGTCTCGCGGCGATATGCTGATACAGCGCACCAGCATGGCTCGGGCACGACTTTCCCGAACTCCTCCCTTCCTACGCCGACCTTCCCCTCGTCGAACTAGCAGTAGAAGAAAGCGTACGTCCACACATATGCACCACTCTCCCTGTCCCCCTTCACTCTAATCCCCTCCAGGTGCACTACCCACTCACCAACTCGACCGAAACAGACGCAAACTGGGCAAGCGCCGCTCCTCGCGGGTACAACTTCGTCCATCTCGGGCCCAAAAAACGCCTCTTCGGCGTCTCGATGTTCCACCAACTCCACTGTCTGCGCTACTTCGCGCGCGCGTTCGGTCCCGGGTTAGGAGACGAGCATGAGCACAATCATATTCGGCATTGTTTGTCGTATCTACGACATGCGGTGTTGTGTTCGCCTGATTTGACGCTTGAGCGGGGTGACTTTGTACAGCGGTATGGTGGAGGGAGGACGAGGACGGGCGAGGTGCATACGTGTCGGGATTGGAGTGCGTTGTACGACGCGATGGATGCTAATTGGGAGGTTTGGAAGACAGATAAGGGGACGTTTCTGAAGAGTGTACAGTAGTCCCGGCGCAGCGCTCTCAAGTTCTAGTTCGCGATCCCGAAACTACGGCGGCGAGAATCTGATCGTGTCATGCGCCCGGTATTTCTCATTACAACTAATATAGTGGATGAAATATTGGACACTATAACAGGCTCAGAACCATGTTACAACACCTGAGAGTGCGTTACAGGGTTGCGGTTTGAGGAGCATGCCACCGTGGCCCGTCGTCTGTAGGTCGCAGGTTAGTGTTTGTCGGCGACCTTCGACACGGTGGCCAACCTTCACGGAGACACCAAGCGTGGGATTGGCCAGCGCTTCAGACCTGAGGGACCTGAGCAATTGCACTACACGCCTCCATTGGCCATCATTACGCCTCCAAGTGGAATCTGGGAGTAGTCATGGGTGTCGCGACTCCTAGATCTAGATGTTTAGGTGAGAGAGGTACTTGGTCAAGGTCTACGCGCGTATTATGCTGCTCAAAACAAACGCGAGTTACGCGACCTGTAAATCCGGCCCTTGCGGCATGGTAAGTCCGTACGCGCCTTATCACCCAACCACGATCATGCGGGTAGCCGTCGCCGTCGCCCAGCTGCTATGGGCCCTCACAGCTCACTCTAGACGCGTAGTGGTCTTGCCAGATGAAATATCTGTCACTTCTAGCCTTGGATCCTGCGACGAAACCGCGTTTCGCGGTACTTTCGTCGACTACAGCGTATATCAGGACTGTGAACTGCCTGGCAGCTCTGGATACGACTTGGACGATGATATGGCGCTATTCCATGTCCAGGCTGCTGGCGTCGACCAGCGGGTGACTGGCGACGATTGGTCATTCGCCAATGATCTGGCAACGCTGCTCGCACCAACGCCCGAGGCCACAAACCAGGTCGTGCTCGGCCAGAACGCTGCCAGCATCCAGCTGGTCTACTCCTCGGAGTTCAGCGCGCTTGTTGCTGTACATCGCGACCACATTCGGTCGCTTGACGCCAGATTACCGCCGTATCTCTCGCTCGTCGCCGTCGCCGACAGCACACCCCGTCGCGCGACTTCGGGGGTCAGCGCCGAGGAGGAACACCTCGGGGACGTGCTTGAGGAGCTATCCTTCAACGGCGAGGTCGCGTCGTTGCTCGGCGCGCTCAGTCTCGCGCAGATGAAGAAGGACATCACCTGGCTCAGCGGCGAGGACGCGAAGAGTCCTATTTGGAGTCGGCACAGCTTCAGCGACGGCGCGCAGGTGGCGGCGGATTGGATACAGGTGCGTAGCAGTTGTGGGCTATTCGTACGCGGTCTAATCTTTGTACCGCTTCCAGGCCAAGTTTGAGGACAGCGGTGCCCGGTGCTACCAGATGCCCTTCCTCGACGGCTTCGCGCCCAACGTCGTCTGGTTCGTCCTCTTTTTTGTTATGCCGAACAGGATAACTCACGCGGACGGGTGCAGCGAGTACAGCGTATCGCCAAATGGCAACTCCAGCGCGCCGGTGTACGTCCTGGGCGCGCATTACGATTCGCGCGGCAGCTGGGGTTCGACGCGCGCGCCGGGTGCAGACGACGATGGGAGCGGGACGACGCAAATTTTGGCTATCGCGCGCGCCATCGGTGCCAAGAATGCGTGTCTATCCGTCGCCGAAGTATTTCGCCGTGTTGCTGACCTGCGCATAGGTGACGTTCCGCGCGCCAGTGCGCATTGTCGCCTTTGCGGGCGAGGAGCAGGGTCTTCTGGGCAGCAAGGCCTACGCGCGTACGGCCTCCCCCTTGAGGACTACTTCCTGCTTTGCTGACCGCTGCTGCAGGGAAGCTCAAGGACGAAGGTACACCCGTCGCGCTGATGATCCAAGCGGACATGCTCGCGTTCCACCTCCCCGGAGAACCCATGCAGCTTGGTCTGCCCAAGTACATCCACGCGCCCGTCGCGTCCTACCTTGTCCGTCACCCTTAAGTTACCCTCCTTTCCTTTCGGGGTGCCTGACGTGCTGGTGAAGGTTGGCAACGTGTCGAACCTGTATAGCCCAGAGTTGAGCGTCGGCGTCACCGCGGCGTGCTGCAGCGACCACCAGGTGCGTCTTTCATTCATCTTAACTTCAGATGGCTATTAACGCGATGGTCCTCCACTGGCAGAGTTTCGTCGAGCAGGGCTTCCCCGCGACCCAGGTCTTCGAGCGTAACGGTCCCATTGTCGACCCGATGTACCACAACAGCGGTGAGCTAGCTTCATCCTCTTCCTCTTCCCGCGCCGCTGCTGATGTGGGCTCAGGTGATCTGGTTAACCGGACTGGATACGACCTCGAGCAGGTTTTGGCGATTGCCAAAGTCACGGTGCGTCTTCGCTCCAAGTTCCGCTACATCGTGCTCCCTTTCTTACTTTATGCCGATGTAGTATGCCACGGTGCTGCATGCAGCGGGATACGATGTTGGTGCTTAGAACCCGAAGGGCTGGGTTCCGTCTCTCATCGAGACGCCTTGGTCACTTTACTGAACCCGACTCGTTGCACGACGGATCATGTAGACATTTCACTATGAAACTGAAGGAATCGACGGATCGAATGAAAGACCATGCGTGCCGTTTCATGAAGCAGAACGAACGCGAGGCCTTCGACAGTGCCGCACAGGATATTGCTTCCAAGGCGCGTACTACGAAACCTTTGTCCCTTGACTGCCCCTGCGGCGAGCCAGTACAGACGCGTGAACAGTGCCCGCGCTACGAACTCTACGCAAGGTGTCGCGCGGGGGACATCCTCGGCACTGGAGACGGAATCGAAGCGCTCTGCGAAGCGGCGCGTTCACGAAGAGTCGAAGACGGCCCTAACACCAGATGACGAATACGGAGGCTGGGAGGAGGAAGTTGAGGAGGAGGATGTGTGGCGGTGATTTACTCTACATAGCAGCCTTGCAAACGGGGACGACAATGGACACGAGCACGATACAGACGCACATATCACATGTAGAACATCAGTGCTGGCTGTCCACTTTATACGCGTGTACGGACTGGACTAGCCCTTACGGCTACGGCGCGAACAGCCGTTTCATGAAGAACCGGTTGCTTCGAAGAAGCAGGCGGAAGCCAGGTTACAATGGAGCCCCGGAAGGTCTGCCAGAGTGGAGATAGTTCACGCCTTCATTTCGGCGTAGCGCAAGGGGAACGGAGGCAGGCTATGGCGCACAGACGGCGCAGTGTGTATTGCGCAGCGAAAAGAGTGGGCTGCTACAACTCGAGCCAAAACGAAGAAGAACGAAAGGGGTTGCCAAAAAAGGGGGGTTGTGGTCGAAGACGAAGTGGATAGATACAATAGGCCCTGTCGCCGGGGAGTAGTGTCAGCCTCATTGTGCGCAGGGAGGCAACACGCACCTCAGACGACGACGCAGTACCCGGTGGAGCCGCTGCCGCTCTCGGCGTCGACGGTGGGCTCGAGCACCGGCTCGCTGTCGACGGCCTCGGTGTTGGCGAAGAGGCGGTTGAAGACTGCGAGAGCGTCCATTGCTTGGAGGGACGAAAGAATGCAATGAGGGGTCGCGCCGTCGCGGTCTCCCAGCTTTTATATCGCGCAAATTAATAATGACGAAGATGTGATTGAAGATCCTCCACGGCCACGGTCTCGTCTCGCGTGGTCATCTCTCATTATCGATATCGCATGTGGGGCACAAGAGGGTGGTTCATTTCCATGACCGGTGAGATGTACGAACAAGGGCCGGCGGTATGGGGAAATGAAAGACACGAGCGTCGAAAAGGGGGAGCGCTGAGGCGGCGGTGATGATTGGATCAAGAATTTCGAAGCGGCCTTGTCGTCATACAACCCGAGCATGTGCAAATCGCGGCGCGCACACTGATGCCGTTTTCGGAGGACTTGCCGAGCGATCAAAACGTGGTCGGCAAACAGTGCCTGCTTCGATCTCGTATCCCGGGGCAGCTCAGGGCCAGCTTAACATGTAGTTGAAGTTATCCGTATTTCAGAATGACTGCCGCATATACCACAGCCGCGGCTGCCAGCTTCCACTCTTCCGGAGAAGCGTGGGACAGCTGTTCAAGGCCGCGAAAATGATACTGCAACTGCGGCCACCGTTGCCGGTACGCCGGGTATTGATACCATTCCACTCACTCTCCAGTGCTTTCCTGCTCTCCTGCTGGCTGACACGCCCAAGCACTCCGTATCTATTCCATAACTTCAGATCCCGCTTCAAGTCTCAAACCGAAATCTAGAAAGGACATGGTAAAGCGGAGGAAAATGAAAATAATGTTCAGATGGTACGGACTGGCTTTCAGGATCAGGGTCGCTGCCATAAATCTGGGTCTCGTGCACGGCTCGCAAGCACGGTTCGCAACCAATCGAACCCTCGGTCGCGTTCGGGCCTCATGTTCAGCAGAAGATTAGGTGGAGGATAGCTCCAGTCCACTTCAACGGTTTACCATATGACGACATAATCAATGTTCAGCCTGATCCTCCTTCCTTGCGACATTCCAGTCATGGCATCACTCATGCGCCACAATGTCTAGACGATGTCTAGACACGTAGAGCCGACTCATCCCAGGCGACATTCAGGCCGTAGGCCGCTTCTCCCGGCAGCAAATCGACTGCCGTGTCCACGGTGCAGGGCCTGTATCCGTTCACACGTACTAAGGTCAAATACATGGCTCCCTATTGGACGAAACTCGCTAGATACTTCTCCCGCAAGCGCGTTTGCAGAGTGGAGCTGCGGTTGCAGCTTTCAATCGCTCTGACTTCTCGCATGTAGTCCGGCTGCAAAGTGGAGCTACCTTTCAGACATTGACTATTGGATCGAGCTGAGCCTGGTCTCACGGGCGGATGATATTCCATCTCACTCGCATAATGCGAGACCTGGCATTGGCCGGATGATCGTCTGCGCACAGACCACTGCTACGCGCATCGGCCTTCAAGAATGCCGGATGGTGCACTGAACGAGTATAAGAGGTGGGTATCCGACGCTAGACGAGTCCTCAGCACTCCCAGAGTCGCCCATCCCCCAGGACAACCCCCCGGCCCGGCAAAAGATCATGTTCGCCCTCCCAGTCGTCGCTCTCGCTCTCGCTGGCATTGCAGCTGGTGAGTCTGCATTCCGTAGAATTGATGGTGGTTTGCTCAACACTATACATACACAGCGGCCCCCGCGGTTCCGGCCCAGCCCGTCCCCAAGAACCCGCAGTGCAACTTCTGGGCAAACGTCCGTGATCGTTTCATCAACGAAATGTACGCAACGGCAGGAGATTGAGTCGGTGATGCTGTGTCTGACGTCTTGTCAGCTTCCTCGGTGTCTGTGCACAGGACGTTCAGTATGTTGAAATTATCCGTTTCCGCGGCAGAGGTTTCTAACGAGATTTACCCGCAGCTCGATGGTCCGCATCTCCTTCCACGACGCTATCGGGTTCTCGCTGCACTCGGAGAAGGGTGGAGGCGCTGACGGCTCGATGATCATGTTCCAAGACGTCGAGCTGAAGTACGCAGCCAATGAAGGTGTCGACTTCATCGTTTCGTTCCTGCAGCCGTTCGCAGACTCCGTCGGGTGAGTCGACAAGACCACGATGAGGCCAAGCACTCACAATCACCCAGCATTTCGTACGGTGACGCCATCACGTTCGGCACGGCAGTCGGTCTCTCGCTCTGTCCTGGTGCTCCACGTCTTAACGCCTTTGTTGGTCGTCCGAATGCCACACGGGCCGCACCTGACAAGACGGTTCCGGAGCCTCAAGATAGCTTGACCAGTCAGTTTCTCCTGCCGCACACCAAGCGCAACGAGCTCACCCCTTCCGCTAGCCATCTTTGCACGCATGGCTGATGCTGGATTCACGCCGACCGAACTCGTTCACTTGCTCGCGTCGCATAGCATGGCTTCCCAGGCTGGTGTTGACCCGTCTCCGGATCTCCTCGGTGCACCGTTCGACTCGACGCCTTTCGACTTCGACTCGCAGGTCTTCCTCGAGGTCATGCTCCAGGGTACCAGCTTCCCCGCCGGCGGCTCCGGCGCGAACCTCGGCGAGGACGAAAGCCCGCTGCCCGGCGAGTTCCGTCTCCTGTCCGACCGTCTCTTCGCGCGCGACAACCGCACAGCGTGCGACTGGCAGGCCAACGCGCTCAGCCAATCGGCGATGTCGAGCAACTTCAAGACGGCGTTCACCAAGCTGTCGCTCCTCGGCCAGACGCAATCGAAGCTGCTTGACTGCTCGGAGGTCATCGGTACCCCGCCGCCAGCCAAGAACGCCCAGGCGTTCTTCCCCGCCGGAACCAATCACAACATGATCGAGCAGGCTGTACGTCTCCAGTCGTACGAGATGCAATCCGGGTACTGACGCCGAACAGTGCGCTACCCAGGCTTTCCCGACGACGCTGTCCACCGTCGCTGGACGCGCAACGCCAATCCCAGTCGTGTAAGTGGAGTCTCCGAATTCAAGTAGAACATGTCCTGACCAGCGTCACAGCCAACTGCAGGACTGCCCGACGTGCCCGACGTTCAAGCGCAAGTAGATGATCAATGTTGTCGCATAGGCTGGTTCTTCCTAGGGTTATAGGGTTCTGGGAGTGCTCAATACACTTTGCACTTTGTCGTATTCTTCGAATTCCCCCATCCCAGTGTCAGGGGCCTAGAAAACATCCTTCGGAGTCAGATGAACGTGGGAGCACGACTGGATATCCGGCCAGTTAACAAGGTAGTCGTGTCTGACAGCGGCTGGAAACCCACGAGTAATAGCGACTACAACACGCGTTCTCCAACCAGCCAAAGAGGATCCTCGTCAATATCGAAGGCAAAACCTGCGCCGAAGGCGATGTACAGCCGAG
>KV425960.1:181493-211699 GCA_001632375.1 Exidia glandulosa HHB12029
GTCATCCCATGCTAAAGTTACGAGCGTCATAAGTGCGGATGCGATGGGCTAGAGTAATAATCCATACCTTTCATCCGCCCCCAGCTCTTCACAAGGTCTCTCTTAACGTCCTCCGCCCATTCAAGCCCACGTTCGCGGCACAACTCATCTAGAACTTCCCCGTAGGTAGCATACATCTCCACGAACGTTCCAGCTGCAGTAGACGCTCGGGTTCGTTGCGCGAAACCCTTCCGCCAGGCTTTGACGAGCTCGTCCGCGTCGATAGTCGAGTCGACGGCTTTCACGGCGGCGTGAACGTACGTAAACCAGTCGGTAGTGGTGCCGATGATGTCGAACACGAGCGCTTTGACTGGCGCCAGTTCTGCTGGAGGGGTTGTCATGGTAGAAGGTCAAGAGTATCAGCGGCTCGGATGGGATCTAAGCGAAAAGAGGGAGCGGACCGAATCGGGCGCGATAAGATTCGGCGCTTAGATAATGGCGATTTGCTCACCGTTCGCGCCGCACTCACAAGACAGTCAGGTGAGGCTTTGTGGCGCGTGTGAGGCAAGTCGCTACTGGCGATGGTGAGATACTCGGGTGGAAGAATGTGATGAATAAGACTATTCCCTTCGTCGTCGAGAAGTAAAGGATCCCCACTGTTCCTGGTAACAACAGTACAAAGACAGCGACTCAGAGCTTAGGCTCTTGTACAAATCCTGGAATTTTACGCTAATACCACTTAGTTTATGCAAAAGCCAAACTCGTCATCGATCCTGATATAAACGTCTTGATCATTTACGGCGTGGTTCACAATGTTCGGAGGAAGTGGAAGATTGCGCAGTGACGGCCGCCGGTCCACTTTCGCGGCGGCTGTCAGCACAGCTCGCGGAGCCGATGAGAAATGAGGAAAGGTGAAGGACATGCCTCCATTTAATTCATGAGCGGGTCCTGATGATTGTAGAGTTGGTAATGAGCAGCACCCGTCAGAAGTTATACACTCACTACAATGCCTCATCTCGTCTAGCCGCCTACCCCAGCGTGCAGTGACATCATCCTCTCGGGAGAGTTCGTTAACCGAGGCCGACTGGTACCGGGACGACGGCAAGGTACACCTCCGCGTTACGCTGTTCCGTGAACAGCCCGTGCGAGACGTCATCAGTGGCCGCACCAGTAGGATACCTGCTGCGATGCGCTCGGCTTGCGCTATAAAAGCAAAGCGCGTCGTAGTCGAGGGAGGCCAACATCAACAGCAATCATCTCTTGAAGCTAGCACCTCCGTAATGCAGACACCAGACACCACTCCCGCCCAAAGTGAGTACGCGTGCTGAAGCGCCGTCTACTCCAGCGAGGCTAACGCGGTTCCAGCGACAGAGAGTCGGACGGACCAGAACGTCGGACACGCAGAAGACGGAACAGAGAACCGGTTCGGCGAGCTTGGGAAGCGCGACACCTTCGAGGAGAACCGCGATCTTGGACATCTGGGTCCAATCTATCGCGAAGTGCGCGACAAAGTGAAAGGTGTGTACTGTGGCGTACAGAGTGATGATGACGAGTCCTGACGCGAGGTGTAGAAACGACGGAGAAGGTCAAGGCGAAGCTCGAGTCGTAACACAGCCTCCGAGTCGTGTTGAGGGACAACTGCCAGTGTGAAGCCGGCTTTGCTGTATATTATCATCACCGGGACGTGTTTATCCAACCGCCCTTCTAATCATAGACCTGACGTGTTCGAGCTGTCTACGTCTGCCTGTGCAAAGAGAGCGCGCCCAAACTAGATTACTCTTCGCTCTATGCCTTCCATCCCGCACCGGCGACTGGATGGCAGATACCGAACGAGAGCGGGCGTTCGTTCCCAGGACCAGAATGTGCAAGAGCCTGCAGCGGTTAGGGATATCCCTTCTCCGAGAAATCCGTCCTGCCAGAAGGAGTGAGCGGCGGCTCCGAGCTGCCAGCCTGTACGACGTTCGGACGTGGGTCGCGTGATGTCGTGATCAGCTGTTCAACAGCACAAGAGCGCCTCGGACAAGCATTGCGCAGGTGCTACAACGGAGGCAGAGGCGGCAGAATGCCATTGACATGGGCGTCCGCAAGGGTAATCTCAAGCTTGATCCACTGCCCCCGCGAGGCGACCGCATGATCACCGCGAGTTGCGTCGCAGACGTGCCCTGTGCCTTCTCGGCGTCCGAGAGCGTAGGAAGCGATCATGACTTGATAAAAAGTGGGTCCCCGGCGACCCACTGCGTGTCGTCCTCGACGTCGTAAGTCTGCAGCGATGTGTCGAGGAACAAACGCGTCTCGCGCAGCTCCAGGGCCCACTTGCGCAGGAGCTTGGGTGCCGTCAATCGAAACGGAATGACGCCGATAGCGAGGTTAATGGTGTTTCCCAACCGTACGACGAGCCGTTGCAGCCGTGACGCCGTCAGGAATAAAACGATATCGTGGCGAAACGACTCGATATCGATCATAGCGAGAGGTGCCAGTATGATGTGGGTTAAAGAGGATGGCAGGGTGGGTGATAATACGGACTCGACGGGCGGTACGTACTGCACGCAAAGGTGCGTAATGCCAGCAAGCGTGTTGTTCCGAAGGACTGCCGCCACGTGCATCAGCTCAAGATATGCCCGAGTAAGCATAGGCGCGCCGCATTCGGCTCGGAGGACGTGGAAGGCGCTCTGCGGCCCGCAAAAATGTGTGATACGAGAGAAGACACCCAGACGGTATGACGTCCAAGGCGCTTGGCTGAGGTCGGCGTGTATGTAGAGCCTACGAGTATATCGAGTAAAGTATAAGTTGCCAGAATACAGCTGAATGCTGATGAGCGCGATGTTCTTGGATGTCAGGTGGACAGAACGATAAATAGCAGGCACGAGTGCGCGATGGAGAGTGTGCGATAGTGGCAGAAGCGATACAGCCCAACTGGTCGCGGACGCAGGTTGGGCGTTGACGGCGAACTCTACTATCGAAAGTACGAGCTCCGTAGGTAAGTTGGACCAGATGGCCATGATGACAAGAGGCAAGAGGCGGGCATGGCAGGTCCCGGCCGCAGCCCCGAAATTTGCCCGGTCCCCGGGTGTTGACCCGCTCACGAGCGGCTTGCGCTGATATTCAACCTGACTTGAATGCAGCATGTTGTCCGGGAATGTAAGTTCTGGACGTAGTACGCCGCTGGAAATTTATATTACCTCCGCGGGCGCTTGAAAGTTACGGCAAGAGTTACAGTCGGCAATCGGCGCATCTTCAACCTGAACCATGACGGTGGCAACAGCTGCAGCTCTTCCACCCGAGCTACTCGTTCAAGTTTTCGAGCATACGCGCCCAGATGCTCACCGCTCGCTCGACTGGGTACCTGCACAGTGCACGGGCATCGCTGCTTACGCTTTGGTCTGTCGTGCGTGGGCGCCAGTCGCCCAACGCGCTCTCTTCCGCATCGCTGTTCCGAGGACGGACTCGCGGTCGTTTCTGAATACTCTACAATCTCTTGTGGCAGAAGGCAGAGATCTCGCTCGCGTCGTCGATAAGCTTGTTCTCTCGCTGGGAGATGTCTGGGACACAGAGACGATTGCGACAACCGTCGCGCTCTGTCCGAACTTGCGTCACCTGTCCATCTTCGCGCAGTCGCGGGGTGGGTCGTACGACGACTTGATATCCTTTACCGCTCGGGAGGTGGACGTTCTGGCGAGCGTACAAACCGTCACGCACCTCTCGGCACGGATATTCGCTCCGGGCATCGGAATCGTACCTCAACTCCTTTGCGTCTGGCCGAACCTGACGTACCTTGATCTCAGAGGTCACCCGCCCCTATCACCTTCCAATCAGAGATTCATTCACTTCGTACCACCGCGTCTTCGAGAGTTGCGGCTGCACTCTACGTACCCCTTGCCTATCTACGACGAGGCAACGCCGGTCGAGACTCTCGTTATCGATGGGCTCCACATTCCCCTATCCGACTTCCTGCCCGTCCTTGGACGAATCACGAAACTTCACATCCTCGTACCCTTCGACATGATGCAACTCGATTCATTACAGCATCTCTCGCGAATGGACTCGTTACAAGAGCTCATCATCAGCGCGGACGAGTTGACCGCTCCCATGCTCGATGCGTTTCCACATCATCTTCCGCATCTGGGCTTTCGGTTACGATTGGTGCTCCAGAGACCCGACGACTTGGCACGGCTTATCAGAGAACGGAGGCTACGCGCGTTGAGGGCCGTGACAATATATTCTGTGGAGAAATTGGACGGGTACGAGGAGAACAAGGTGGATATCGTCAGAGCTGCATGCGTCAAGGTAAATGTTACCTTGCGCATGCTACGATATGTACGTACATTTTGTCTATGTGCCTTGCGAGGCTCTGACGTGCGATATGCAGGAGGATCTGTGGGACGTCCCGCTTGTGTACAGTTGATATTAGTATACGGCCGAAGCACGAGAACCTTGTTAACGGTCTGTCGATCTGGACGTTACAGGTCAAAAAGACGAGTCCCGAACCGGGGTAAACATGATGTACATACACATCGAGCCTAAACGTATGCATTGCCCCTCTCTTATGGGTATCACGTGCGCCAAACTAACAAATACTGCGTAAAGTGATACAGAGACATACATAGAAGCAAGGTGGCAGATAGGGAACGAAGTAGTCTCCTGCGCAGACTGTAGATGGAAGATAGTCGTTCCAAGTAGGAACGAAGCAACATGGACAATATTTGTACTAGCATGGGTTGAAGCTGCAGCTGCTAGAGGACTCCGCGTCGTCGTATTCCTCGTCGCGACGGAGTGGAATGTTGGCGCACTCTTCACACGCATGTCCGGCCATGCTGTGGGTAAGGCGCGCGATATGAGAAATCAACGCTTTGTCCCCGCTTGAATGCGCCTCGTTCAGTCGAGATATCCACCACCGAGGGCTGAGTGCGATGCAGAACTGGACGATGTGTATATATTCGTCTTTGAGCGAGTCGTTAGAGGGAATGATCTCACGAAGGTAAAGCCCACCCAAGAAGTCAGTGATATCATCATCCTTGAAACGCGGACGTAATAGGAGCAGAACACGCGCCATCTCCCGCACAAAGGCTAGCCAGGCGCTGCGTCCTGTTTTCGGCATCCGACAGAGCAGGGACCAGAAGGGGGAAGGAAAACCTGGCAGTTTGTGGAGGATGTAAATTACGAGAGCGGTCGCCTTCCATGGCACGGACTTGAGTGAGCAATCGTCCAACACATGCAAGACTCTGCAGAACAACCAAGAAAGCTGAAGGTGATAGTCACCATACACAATAGTACCCCCGGCAGTGAACAGTGCGACGACGTGGGTGAATGAACGAAGGTACCTGTACACCTTGTGATCCGTCAATGCCTCCTTCCACAGTTGTGGGAACGTTTGCAGTATATCCCCAGCAGTGTTCGGAGCGAAAACAGTCGGGAGAACATCTGCCGTCACAACATAGTCCAACAGGGACGGATGATCCGAAAACAGGTCCCGCCTCGTTGCAGCTGCATGAGGAAGCAGTCGAGCAAGAAACATTCGAGCCAGATCTATAATTTCCTTTTCATGATATTCGAGCCTCCAAAGGCCAGCCGCCTCCTTGGTAGCTACGAACCTCGCTAGCATCTCGCAAAGCGATACCATAGCGGAAGCCAAGTCGGAGGAAATTTGCGCCTCCAGCTTGGCGTATCCCGCGAAAAGCTCCTCCAAAAAGCTCCAGTCCACTTCACGGATGTCCTCCAGACGACAATACCGCAGAATGTCTGAAACGATGTCGATCTCACCACTAACCGATCGAAGGAGTAGCAGTACCGTCGTAGTGCTTGACGGGGACGCTGCGAACCATGATTCTGCATTCCAACGCATCGGCGCCTCAACTTCATCCCTCCGCAACAGAGAGTAGATAAATGCGCAATCGGGATGGATCTCCCTCTCGAGGAACTGCATCAATAGCTGGTCCGAGTTGTGCGTCGATGACGGGAAGGTTGCCCGACGAATTACCAATATGCTACGCGTTACTCTCGTCATCTCAGTCGGGCTTCTGGATCCACTGCACTGCACAAGTGCTGCTGTTGGCGTGATACCTGAGAGTCTCGGATCCGTTCGCAAATGCTCGAACAGGGAAGACTCGGGAACAACTGCGGCGAGTGCCTGCACTCCGACGGCGACGGCGTCGCTATCCGAAACAGAAAGCATCAGCCACTGCAGCGCCGCCGCGTCCAGTCTGTCATCCCACTGTTTCAAGCGAGCCGACATAAGAGCATTGGGATTGATGCGATTTAGCAATGCAATCGCAGTCTGCAATCGATGGGTCATATTCGGCGGTTCTGGCCCTATGAATGTACGCGGTTGCGGTGTGATTCGTAGGAAGCCGTATTGATTAAGGCTGCCCTGTATCTCCTGCATCCAATGTGAGAGCGCCACCAGAACAGACTTTGCAGCGCGAAGAATTGTAAGTCTGAATAACCATACGAGCCGGCGCAGTTGGTGGATGAGCGGTGTCGATGTGGGGCATTCCGGAATCCAGATTGGCAGCAGCGTGCACCCCAGATAGAAGGTCCCAAGCGAGAGGCCAAGAACAACGACCCAGACACTGATAGCACGATCAAAAGACCAGAGAAACGCAACAGTCCCCGCAAAGAAGAGAAACAAAGCCACATGAAGCAGGATAGGAAGAATCGAAACAAGTTCTGCAACAGGCCAAGCGTTAAGAGCCTGGAAGTAGAGCTGGCGTCGCCGAGCCCAGTGATGGGGGCTTTTAGCGGAGGCATTGTTACGCGCGCGATACTCCGTGATCCATTGCTTGACCAGGATAGTCAGGAATGCGACGGCGAGTGAGAGTAGGATGCTCGTAAACCAAAGGCCGTTGATCCAGCGCGGCAATGAGCCAATCGACGTATCGAGAGCTGCGGGAACGGGAAGCTGAGACGCTGCCGAGCTGTTGCTCGCCAAAGCGATGATGTAGAGTGCGGAAACCATGAACGCTTCGTTATCAGGCTGGAGAAGTTGGTAGCTCTCGATGACAAAAGCGGTCGCTACGGCCGAGAATAAGCCGGCCTATTTCCACATCAGATTAGATGCAAGGTTATAAACGTATAGCGCACGAAGATGAGGAGGATGTCGAGGGTCTGACTCCATCCGTCGAGCATCGTGTTGTCGTAGGCAGTCGCTTCGTCGCGATAGACCTTCCAAACTCTCGCCCCGTCGTCCAACTCGCGGCCTAGAGAACCAGGTGGGTATTTCCGCTTGAAGTCTGTGTCGAGCTCCTCGACCAGCGTATTGTGATTCTGCGCTGAGACCCCGTGAATTGTTGAACAAGGCAAATCGTGCGCAGAGTGACGTACAAGAATCGGTGATCCCGTGCGCATAGTCCTGTGGACACAGTGTGAGTGCAAGTGGGTCTGCACGGGGTGGCAACTGACCATGATGGACGTTCGAGGCCAAGGTGCGGAGCGCTCATTTCCGAAGCACGGGTTCGGGCACCCGAACTGCTTCCGCGCCCGAGCGGATCTACGGCAGCAATCATCCAGGCGAGCAACGAAGACGAACATAGGTCGCGTTTCGGTTTCTGGACCGGTACATCGCTCGCTTGCAATGACCTCCCCACACATCACTCGGGGTGTTTCAGGCGAACAGATACGACGCCTCTACGTGGCGGTTATTGTCCCGAAGATGACATATGCGGCCGATGTCTGGTTCACGCCAATACGAGAGACTCATGTTGGAAAGGCGAATGGATCGCAGGGGTTCGCGAAGCGACTAGCCACAGTTCAGCGCCTGGCAGCTATACGAATTACTGGCGCTATGCAGACATCGCCTACAGACTTACTCGACGTACACGCACACCTCTAGCCAGTACCCATGCTAATGGACAAGATCTGCTATCAGGCTCCGGCTCTGTACGTTGCACGCTGCAGACCCACTTGACAGATTTGTGAGACGCTGCACCCGACAACCTGTCAAAAGTCACCGATCGCCGTTACACGAGCTCTTTGACGCATATCGCCTCGATCCCCTTCGAGACGCGCGTTGAGAAGATTCCGCCGCTCCATCGTGGGAGAGGGCGTTCACGACCACCATCGTAAAGTCCAAAGCTATTGGGATCGAATCGGACAGACTAGCCGCGGCGACAGAGACAACTCGTATCTACACTGACGGTTCGGCCAACAATATTTCGATGGGGGCGGCCGCGCGAGGGATACGAGCCTGTGGAGCTACTATGTCATCTCGGGACTCGGTAGAAGATGATGAGAGAATTCATCAGCATGATATGGATTGTGGATTGCCGACCGTGCAACTTGAACTTTATAGGTAAAAGATGACCATAGAGTCCCTCTGAAGCGAGTCCGTGTCGATGCCGTAGTTGCTGTAACTTATTTGGCAAGTGTCCTACCCCGATCGAGCAGGAGCGCGGGGAAATTGCAGACGAGGAGAGGGACTCAGAAACAACAATGACGAGATGTCCTGTCACTAGGATGAGTCGGGCGATGAGGATGTTCTGTAAAGGTTTTCTCCTGTAGCGCAGATGATGAGAGCGAGTGTGAGAGAATGAGTGCTGGGCAGTCTGGTAGAGTATTTATATGTTCTGCACTTGACCGATAGGGAGACCCCCCAAAGTAGAGTACGAAGTCTGAAAGTGTTATCACGCAGGGACGTGACATCTGAGTACCTAAAGTGCTGAATAAGCTTGGATACACATATGGAGATCAAGGTGTTTGGGGCTCCTCGGCACTGACATTCTCCGTCATTGAAGGATGGGGAATATAGACTGCGAGCACCGGCGGAGCGACGATGAATGACGCGAGGTTGTAAAGCATGCGGCTTTGAGCGCTACGTGTAATGCGGGGGACAGCAGATGATGAGAGCGAGAGGAGGAGAGTGACATGTAAGTGCTGGACAGAAGGACATAGGATCAAGATTTATATGTTCTTGACGGAGGGTCGGGATCCGAGCGCCGAGAAGAGACTGTTCATCCGGGATGTGTGCACACGGGCCGAGGTCAAGCAGAGACTATGCGGCACGTGTGAGTTCGCGGATGCGGCAAATCTAATCTGCGCGCCTGGTACGGCCAGATTCAGAAGTGGCCCGTATACGAGACACATTTAGACGTAGGACTGTAATTCCTCGAGACGAAAGAGAGAAGAAGAAAGCCGCGTCACCGGTCCTAACTCCGCTCGTCACGCTCTTGTCTTCCCGCCCGCCATGACGACAGCCGCGAACGAACAATCCTTCCGCGCCAACCTGTCGCAATTCCGCTGGGCGCGCGGCGTCAACGACGATTCCCAACAGGGCGCCAGCCAGCAGCCTAGCGCGGCAACAGGTGCGTCCCGCGCGTAGCGCGCTCGCTTCGCTATAGTTGGGCGCTCGCTGACGCTGGGCTGTAGGGATGTGGTCGCGAGTGACCAACACTATGGGCGGTTATATACCGTTGCGGTCGTCCGAGACGAGTAACGAGGACGAGGCGTACTTTGCGCTTGGACGCTGGGATCGGTGCGTTTCGTTCGCTCGTCCTATCCCTTTCGTCGCACGGGCTTCATGTTCGTACGAGTCACTTGGACGCTACTGCGCACGAGGTCGTACCCGGCCAGCACTGCGCATGGACTGCGCGCAGGGCTTACGCCGTTGCAGCTGTCGTACGCGTACGCATCTTGCATGCGCAGCGCGTGTCTGTGCTCCCGTTACTTTGCACGCGCTGGATCGTCTTTCCCGGCGTTGACGCTCGCTCGGCGTCGTGGCGTGTCATCATTCCTCACCACACCAGGCTAGGCGTCCTGCACCAGCAGGTCTGTATCCCGCGCGGGTGCTGCGCGACGTCGGCGTCATCGTCCATACACCATCCTCGCCCACGTTGCCGCCCACAACGACTGCTGACTCTTACTCGTTCTTCCCCCGCAGATTACTCGGCTTCGGCGCATGTCTCCTCGGAGCGGCAGTCTGCTTCTTCATGGCCTTCCTCAGCATACCACTAATCCTCCTCAAGCCTCGTGAGTCCAGCTCACGCCGCACGCTCACATCTGACGCGCACTTCTCTTGCAGGAAAGTTCGTGATGGCGTTCAGCTTGGGGAGTTTGCTCGTCATGGGCGGGTACGTGTGCGGTTTCCATGCCCTCCTGTTTCCATGCTCGCGCACGCGTCTGGTCCAACATCCCTTTTCCTTCTACGCGCGCGATAAGAGCTTTTTTGCTCGTGCCCTTGCTCATTATCTTCCCTGCTCGCCGTGTGCCTCGTTCGTGTGGTCAGCGCGCGTTCTTCGTGCCGTCGATTCTTCGGGACCCAACCGCGTATCCCTCTCGAGCAATTGTCGACCGTACCCTTGCGTCCTTCATCTCTCCACCCTGCCCGTTTCCTACCCGCGCCTGTACGGAGCGTTGGTGCACAATCGGCCTCGTCGTCCACACCCTACACGTCCCTCCCATACCCCTAACCTTATTCGTCCACTCGTCCTCATCCTCGCTCCGAACCCCTTGCGTCCCGTTCCCCCGTCCCCCAGTCCTCCCTTACAGTCCTCCCTTACTGTTGACTACCCGCCTCTCACACTGTGCACGGCCCTTCCCTCCACATGCGCCCGTTCCTTCTCACCCGCGGCCTCCACGCCGTCTTCTTCTTGCGTCTCCGTTCCCCTCTCCCCTCTCTCCTCTTCGCTCGCTGACGCTCCCTCCTCAGATTCTCACTCCTCATCGGTCCCATAAACCACGCAAAACACCTCGTCAGCAAAGAACGTCTACCCTTCACCTTTACCTATTTCACGAGTTTGGGACTGGCGTTGTTTTTCTGTCTCGGGGTGAGTCTTTCCTTTCCTCTGTGTGTGTGTGGGTGTGGATGCGGGTGCGGGTGTAGGAAGAGGAGGGAAGAGGAGGGAGGAGGGGAAAAGGAAAGGAAAGGAGGCTGACGCGCGGTTTTAAAGTATCCCTCGTATATCGGCGTCATCGTGTGCGGCGTTGTCCAAGTGGTCGCGCTCGTTTCGTATGTGTTGGCTTACTTCCCTGGAGGTGCGTGCGTCGTGCTTCGCTTCCACGTGCCTTTATCTTTGTGCCCTCGACGTCGTCTGCGCGGTACCTTGGTCTCGAGTTCAGCTCGTCGGACCATCCGCGTTCTGTATTGCGCGGCGCGCGTGCGCGTCCCACCATCTCCCGACTCACCCATTGCCGTGGCTGACGCTTGATGCACCCGCTCAGGTACGACGACGCTACGGTTCGGAGGACAGATGGCGCTCAGCGGCGCGAGGAACTTGTTGCCTGTATGATACCCCCACCCCGACCCGTTCTCTTTTCTCTCTATCTGCTGAGCTTTTCGGTTCCGTTCGTGGAAACTGTGGACGTACTCGCTCGGGTTCCTTATCTTGGTTGTCCCGCAATAATGCAGTTAGTCCAATCTCACATCGTACGAGGCGGTCAATGTTACTCTGCAGCTCAGGACGCCGGGCATAAGCAAAGCGAATAGCAAGATGATGCAAGCATATTATAGAACAGTGTGTCCCTGCGAGGCCCGGGAGGGAGGGGGGGGGGATTGAGGAATATTGCGTGATAGTATCTCGCTGTGAGAATTTGTGGACTTGGGCGCATTAGCTGTATCCGGCGACGGCGGTGTAGGTAGGTATGTAGCAGATGATGAGAGCGTGTTGCACGACTGAGGAGAAAAGTCTGGTATGGCGAGGGGGTCGTAACTTATACTTTTAATCCGTGTCTACTTCTGGAGCGGATCGGATCCTCGAGGTGAGTGCTTCCCCGAGTTGATGCTTCAACCGTTTTGGCACTAACGTCCCATAGAGCATGAAGTCTCGCTGCGAGGTCCGGGCCGTTGAGGAATGAATTTGTGGATCGTCTGGTGTGAGAATTTGTGGACTTGGGAGCAATTCCATGATGTGTACAGATGGTGTAGGTAGGTAGGTAGCAGATGATGAGAGCGCGCTGGGGTACCGATTCTGGTACGCTTGGGCCCTACGGAGGTGCATTTATACATACTCAACTGTATTGGTGTAGAACTCGGACTCGCTGACAGTTTCCGTACCTGTAGTCTGCATTCAATCCGCTCCTCAATGCTACACCTGTTCTAGTAATATTGTTCCATGTTGAGAGTGTATGCCACTGTGAGCCACAGGAATCTAAGAGAATGTCCGTGTTGTGAGAATTCGTTGACTTGGGAGCGATCCACCATATCCACAGTCGGTGTAGGTAAGTACATAGCAGATGATGAGAGCGTGTTGCAGGACTAAAGTCTGGTGTACGGTCTTCACTTATTTATACTCCTCAGGCTCTAGAGAGGACCGATCAATCCGGTTGCTGCAGAACTCTGTCGATGGAGTTTGTACATGTACAGCCCGGTCCTTTCCTTGAGTACCCCACCTCAGCTGCTCCCAGGAATACTGTGCCAGTCGAGGAAACAAGGCTGGCACCGGGAGAGAGGTATTTATTGTGTTGATGAGTATCTTCAGCGGAGGCAGAACTCGCTACGGACTCGATACTACTGCATCTTATGACGAAGTGTGAATTTATCACCCATAGTGTGTTGGGTACCATCTGTGAAGCACACTGAGTAGCAGATGATGAGAGTTTGCTGTTGCGTGTTGTGCAGAGTCTTGAATGGCGAGGGGCTGTACTTATACTGCAGAGTGTGACAACTCTGTATGGGACGCAATCCGCTTCACAATTCGCCCGCAGAGTAAATTGTAACTGTGAGCCTCAGCGATTGAGGAATATATCTGAGGTTGCCCTCTGTGAGAATTTGTCTTATGAGTAATGCCACATCATCTAGAGACAGTGTAGGTAAGTATGTAGCAGATGATGAGAGCTTGCTAGGGTACCGGTTGTCACGGCACCACCTCGGTGGGAGGACGCTCAGAGAGGAGGAAGTAGGTCGAGGAGACTGAGTCCGCACAACATGGTGGTATACGGCAGGAGATCGAATCTAGAGTACATGGGTATCGAGATGTGATCTATATACGACCGGACATGAGGCGGGATCACAAAGGCGGGCCGAGGGAACGCGTAACCATCACAAAGGCACACGGCATGAGCGTATCGCAAAAGAGAATCAAAGGGTCAAATGGTGCGAGAACATAAGTCGAAGAGAAAGGTCATATCCTCTAGAGAGAGGCGAACTCGAGGGGTCGCGGGAGGGGAGATTGCAAGGCAATCTCCCGACGTCGCCTCTACACGTATGGGCTGCGTCCGGGCGTAGGGACCTGGCGAAGGATGATATCGGCGAGGAGCTTGATGTGGGCGAGCGCCGCGCGTAACTCGGTGCTGAGCCTCCAGACCTGGCGAACCTCGTAGGCTAGCATGAGGTAGGGGTCGGGCTCCGCCGGAGTACCCTCGTACGCAGGGAGCGGAGGTTGGGCAGGGGGCTCCAGGTCCGGGACGCTCTCATCCTCAGAGGGTGTGGGTTCGTGCGCGTCAGGAGACGGTTCGACGGCATTCGTAGTGGGGATATCGAAGAGTCCCTCGGACGAGCTGGTATCAATAACGTCGGCCATGGTGGGAGTGGGTCAGGAGGGATTGATGGGGGATCGCCTACGGACGGCGATCTCCGTGCGATCTGTAAAGGATCGCAACTCGGGCCGTTGAGCTCTTGGGGACGAAGTTAATCACGACCGAGGAGGGGTCTTGAAGGCTTTGAAGGCCAGAAAATCCCCTATGGCTAGAGTGGTAGCTCTTGTGCCGTAACACCGGTTGTAAGCAGATTCTGGTGTGCTTATTATAGGCCTTACGGAGGTGCCCTTATGTTACGGCACACAAGCTACCGCTCTTGCCGGAAGGGTTATCGCCTCAGACTTCCCTCCTTTTTGCCCCGATGAGAACACCTCTGGCGGACCCTAGCGGCGGACATCTACAGATCGCCCTTTCGGACATGATCCGATCACCCGCTTCTTTCCTTCACCTTGTTCTCCACCCCGCGTTTCGCCCCGCTGGCGACGTGCACTTGCCACCCGCATCTCCGCCCAAGGGCCTTTGCAACCTCGAACCCCCTCATGGAAGAAACACCGATGGAGGACAGCCCACCACGGGGGTCCGCACGCGTAGTCCTCGCCCGCTTCGAGCAGCCCCCATCGCCCAGGCCTGCGTACGCACCCGGGCGCGCAGAAGGCGATCCAGCGGCTCGCACGGCGAACGCCAACGAGATCGACGCCGGGGTCGCCAGGATGCTCGCCGAGCCCATCGAGCTACGAGTCCCACGGCTGGCAACCCCTCCTCCCCGGGATCCCCCTGGCCAACTCGACCCCCAGGTCGCGAGGATGGTCCGGGCCTATGTTGAAAACTATCGCGAACTCCTTGAGATCCGCAACAACGTCCGCGACACGCAACGCAAGCTCAGGGAGATCCTGGCTTGGCTCGTAGAGTTTGAAGCAGCCAACGCGCGCGAGATCGCACGGATCGAGGGTCTCTAAGACCCCGTGGTGATCGCCCCGTATACCCCGTCTAGGGCTCTCCCTTATATCTTCAGGTCGCTGTGCGGACGCTCTCTCTCTCTCTCTCTCTCTCTCTTTTGTGTGTCTTTCGTCCCCTCCACGCCCACCGGCGATCTCCTTGTGTTCGGTACCGACTGACTCATCTCGTTCCTTTATTGTGATCCGTCCCTCATCTCTTGGACTCCGCCCGGTCGTATATAGATCGCATCTCGATACCCATGTACTGTAGATTCGATCTCCTGCCGTATACCACCATGTTGTGCGGACTCGGTCTCCTCGACCTACTTCCTCCTCTCTGAGCGTCCTCCCACCGAGGCATATATGCGGTGCCGTGACACCTTATACGTACTCAACCGTCTTACAGTAAGTAGAACACGGACTTGCTGACAGTTTACTCGGTTCCAGTGGGCTAGATCCAATCTGCTCCTCTCCTCAATGCTGCACTAGCACTGGTGATATTGTTCCATGTTGGAGTGTGTAGAACACAGTGTAATTGTGAGCCCTGGCATTGGAGGAATAATGTAGCTGTGTGCCTGCTCTGAGAATTTGTTGACTTGAGAGTAATAGGACCATACCCAGGACATGGTGTACGTGAGTACATAGCAGATGATGAGAGCAGGTTTCTCTGTGGATACTCTGGGCCCGGAGCTGTAGTTATACCCGATCACACATATATTGAACTGGTTCCGTGTATCCTTCTGATTGTTTGTGCTTCAGTACTGACTCACGGAAGCAAGTGAGCACTTATTTCACTGTGCAGGCCGGGATAAGTTACGGACTTGATACTACTGCATCTGGGTAAAGACCCGAGTGCGAACTTGTCAACCGAGGGGCAGATGATGAGAGTGTGCTGTGTAGGAGAAGTCTGTTGATGGAGTTTGTCCGAGTCCCTTTCTTGACAGTGCTATAAACAATAATACACACAGTCCCGTTAATATCTCCCACCCGCAACATATTGGTCGGGAGGATGGAGCACAAAGAGTACTCGTTGATGAGAGCGCAGTAAAGTGTCAACCATATCGAGGGAAGAGAGAAGTGTGAGCGAGGGTAAATGGCAGATGATGAGAGCACACTGAGTTGACTATTGTGAGCAGACTCTGGTGTGTCAAAGGTGCTGTACTTATACTTCATTGCGCTCCTGTTGAACACAGAATCTGGACACATTGGCAATTTATGATAACTCTGTAATGGATCTGATCAAGAACTGCTCTGAGACCCATGTTGAGGACTGTAGAACAAGATGTAACCACGATCCCCGTCGTGTCAAGCAAAGTGTGATCGAAAGGCATGTGTGAGGAGGAATCTCGCTCTACGGTGAGAAGTCAGGAGCTGTGAAGACTCGTAGACTGAGGAGCAATGCGACCATATGCAGGGACAGTGAAGATAGGTACATAGCAGATGATGAGAGTGGTGGGATTGACACGGGGAACTGGAGTTCGGAGTCTGGAATAGATGTTATACTTATATTCACTGTCGAAGGCAGCCGGACCGACCCTTCCTCGCGAGTTCTGCGTTCTTTGCTGGGATTCTAGGTGCTTGCGGAGACCTCGGTCCTGACTCGCGGAATTCATTACACCAGCCTGGTGGTTTTTGTAGTCTTTCCACGATGCAGTGATCGAGTGTCTTAATTTGAGCGAACAACTGTGAACCGGAGTTCCCCCCGCAGTTGTACTAGGATATCAAGATCAGCTCCCCGTTGGGTACAAGTTCAGCAGCGGTACGGTTGGTCCCATGATGTGTGATAGTAATTACTGTGTGCCGAGCACAGAGTGTGAACCAGGGGTAGCAGATGGTGTGAGCGGTGTGGGGTAATCTGTACAGACATTGTCAACGATCGGGTGGTATTTATGCATTGCGCCTTCGTGGCATAGACACCGGTCCGATAACCCCAAAGGCCCGGCTCTGTTTCGAGGCCTACGGTTCAAGGTTGCGCTCATCATCTGCTCGAAGAGCCCGACTCCTCCGGACACTGCTAGGTCCTTCGCATCGGCGAAAAGTCCTGGAACGCGAGACTATGTGGTACGTGTCAGCATACCCACTGTACACTGTACAGTGGATTGTCCAGCCCGGGGATCCGGTCGAAATCGCGCGCAGCGGGCTGCAAGTACAGACTAGTTGAAGGGACCAAGATCTGCTTTTACGAGAGCGAAGAGCCATCGGCGTCGTGGGAATCAGAGCTCGACAGGTAGAGAAGCGCACACTTGAGGGTTCGAAAGCATTTGCGACGGAGAAGGAAGGACCGAGAAACCCTTCTGGCGGCGACAGTTCGTCTATCATCTTGCGTAACTGTTCAGAAGTTAGGGGAACAAGTAGGATGATGTGTCGTAGCACGCAGCGTAGACGGTCAAGATCGTTTCGTCCTGCGACGCGTGCGTGACGTAGCACAGGCGTGTACGTTCAAGCTGCTATGGTGGCGGTAGAGTTCGCCGGTGTCATTACGCCGCACCAACACGGCGAGCGCGGGTTTGGTAGGAATAGAGCTAGACGAAGGTAAAGCAAAGCCGCATGACTATACGCCAGAGCTGACCTTTCCGTGCATCAGGTGCGCAGGGCGGTAAGAAGCTCCTTCAAATCTGCGGACAGTGCGAGAAAGCGAGTGCACCGGACGACCACACAGGGAAGTCCACGCAACCTCATGACGCTCTTCTGTTCTCGATACGGTCGCTGGGCGCGTAGGGTCGGATATTGCGAGCGCTGGTGCGCCACAAGGAGAGGTCAGGATAGATGGTGACCGTAAGAGGACAAGCAGCAATCCGCGCGTTCCCGCTCCGCCACTTTTCTCGTCGGACGACTCCAACAAACGACTGACTACTGCAAATCTATCTTCAAAGGCGATCCGGGCAGCGTCGTGCTGACGCCGAGATTCAGACAGTACTGTCAATAATCAACCATCAGCATCGGACGGGGAGATTTACTGTATATGCCCTTCAGAGCATTACCACGGATGTGTTACGGTGAATGGTTTCATCTCGAAAACGAGCCGTACCTGTGTTGTAGACCAAGAAGAAAAGAGACAAGGCATGATGACGCGAGAGTTTCAAGTATAAGATTCCGACGGTGACTGCGGGCGCGCGAACAAACTGGGCCAAATGTTACGATGCTTCTTCCCGCGCGCCGTGTCGTCCATGCCGCGACGCAGACTACCCGCGTTCTGCGCCGAAGCGCCTCTACCGACTCTACGGCATCCGAGCTAATACTGCCACGCTTGCAGAAAGTCGAATCCCTTGCCAGCGATCCCAGCGTTCTGCGGGAACTCGTTACCGCGACTTCCAAACTGCCAGTGCCACAGGACCGTGACGGAGTCATACAGCGCCTCGACATCAAGACGCGACTTTTAACTCTGTTCTG
Source organism: Exidia glandulosa HHB12029 (assembly GCA_001632375.1). NCBI lineage: Eukaryota > Fungi > Basidiomycota > Agaricomycetes > Auriculariales > Exidiaceae > Exidia > Exidia glandulosa. Next base: position 199,199 of record KV425960.1, read on the forward strand.
TCAGAATCCTTCTGTGCTCGCACGATGGACCTACGCAGACCGTCTTCTTAGGAGATGGCCAGGGCTAGATAAAACGTTCCCAATCGCCATCCAGCCGTCGCACGCTGAGGCCGTCGAAGCTCTTTTCCGGGCGCCAAGGAACACGGACCTGCCCGCCAAGACCTTTAGGCGCATCATGAACGTGCGGTACGCGGACGCGCCGTTCATTTCGCTCGACCACGTCCTCCGTATTGGCGAAATGGTCTCGCTGGACATCGCGGTTGGGTACTGGCTCTTGCTCTTACCCGAGCAACTTGTACGGCTCGGCACCGACTGGGAGCGCCCTCTATCTGGTGTGGACGCCGCGCGCCAGGAGATGGTGCGCCAGTTGCACTCGCTCGAAGAGAAACATCCGGCGCTGATGACCAATCGCGGCACCCACGACGCGCTCATGTGGGCGTACGGCGCTACACGCGTCGCGCCTGACGACGCCCTACGACACTGGTCTGCCGTCCTTGCCCGAGGCGAGCCGTATTCTATCCGCACTGCCGAACGCGCCCTCGCCTCGACGCGCGACCTCGACACACTAGAACGCGTCTGGGTGCAAGTGCAGGAGGTCATCCCGCGCAGGCCGGAGGAACCAGATTGGATGCCCATTATCGATGTGTTCTACGCGCAGAACCTCACCCGTCTGGGCGCGCGTGACGCGGCGCTGGCGCTGGCGAAGCAGTATCCGCCCCATGTCGAGCTGGCCTGGCTGCTCGGTATTCCGCCCGACGCCGAAGCCAACGAGGAGAGCCGCGCTGCCGTAACTGCATATGCGGAGCACGCAGAGCAGCTGGCGCGTAATGGGCTCGACCTCGAGGACGTGCTTATCGTTATGTCTATGCATGCTCCCCAGCCCTTCAGAGAGGCCATTCGGGGGGAGAAGACACAACCCAGGGACGCACTCCGCACAGCTGAATCGAAGTAAGGGTACAGGGACGTGCGGCTCAGTACGTTGTTACAAATGTCGTTTCCTATTGGGTCTGTAATACAATACTGCCGGTCGAGAACAATTCCTACACTCACTTGGTTCCCTCTGTTGGTGCGGTTGCAAGTCTCAGCCAGACTGTAATACCTTCACTGTGGCCGCGTTGGCTGCACCGGATGAGGGACTGCACTCAAGATTTGAGACGTCTACAGTATGAGTAACGTTCACTGTAACATGTCCTGTAGACAGTGCATTGCAATCCCGTCAATCTATCCTCTACTAATAGTAGATTCCTTATTCGGCTTCACTTCCCGACTCTGCAACAGCTCGGACCGCGGCGCCTGGCCGCAGTAGTCCCAAATCCTGGGTAATTAAAACACGACCTCTAGTTCTCGAAGATGAAATAGAAACGCATTCATATTCGCAAGCTACTCTCATCATCTGCTAAACAGCATATCTACACAACGGAGAGGGCATAGAGTATTCCCTCGGGTCTCCTGCTTCGTCCACAGAACTCTGTTCAATCTCGATGTCCTGACCGTCGTCAGATGGATAAGCCTGAGGGAACTGGAGAGCTACGTTTGTCTGGTGTGGGGAGGAAACACGTGGACTGCTACATCCAGAGTTTCGTTGTACATTGTCACCGCGCGCGAGCGGAATCCGAAGATGGTCATTACGGGGGCGCGAGAAACTTGAATAATGGTTCTGCGGCTGTCATTCGGACCGATTTCTGCCAGCGCGCACGGCTTAAAACCCGCCACTGCAGAGGGAAGACCAGAGAACTCATGAAAGCCACTCTCGTCATCTACTGAACATGTCTACCCAGAACCAGTAACAAGATGCTATTCCTGAAGGCTGAAGGCAGACGGAGCCTCCGTAGCTAACTTTTGACGATCGTAACGTGCACTGTCTGCTGCGAAGAAGCGATCGCTTTACTCCCCGGATTGTCCATATGACGCGCAAACGGCGTTGTTCCGCAGTTATCTCTATAGGAACATACAGTAATAAGACAACCGGTGTTGCTTAGAGAAGTGTCACAGAACTGAGAACCAAAAGCGCCAGTCGCGAACTCGCGCGACTGTGGGCTTTGGGAGGAACTACTCCAAACTCTTCTCTACGTATCTAACCGTTGCGCCGCGACCCGCCCTGCCACCGCAGCGGGTCGTTCTTCGGCGTCTGTACTATTGGAAGCCGGTGTCGTGCTGGGGATCGGACACCGGCCTTCGGGTTTTTCGGGAAGGGGGCGGCTCATCGCAGCGCGGGATCCTCCATGCGGTCCATGGTCTACCGTCTCGGTCCCGCGCGAAGCGCAGTCATACGACTCCCAGTTCCGCTGGCGGAGGCGTGGGTTGAACTGGGAGCCGTGAACTACGCAGCACATGTACTGCGCACACACGCCCGATGAGCCTCGCATGTTCTTCAGTCAGTCGTCATAGCCGACTGGGAAACGCTCCCCCCGAAGCTCAATGTTCCTCATTGCGTTACATGACGAGCTCACGCACCCGTCAATGATATATCCAACAGCGCATGGATGACGAGGAAAGACGCGGCCGTTGGACACTCCATGACAGGCAATTTGCACACAAACTTCAAAGTGGAGCGGAGCGCATTGTAGGTCGTTACTTGCAATACAAAGTGCGTATCATTTTGCACTAATAGCGCCTATGGCAGACCCAAGGTTGGTCAGTACACGGATAGGGTAGAGTACACGGCGATAAACGAGCGACGAGGCGATATTTTGCCAAAAGGGGAGAGGAGGGGAGGTCTACGCCGTGACAGCACCGACGAGCAACCTGGCAGAAGCGCGGGACATGTCCATGGTGATTCAGAGTCGACGGCGAGGTACAATAGCGTTGGCGCTGAACGACTTTAGCAGATCGTGCGGTCGGGCCAAGCGACGAAAGCGAAAGGGTCGGCGACATATAAGTGACAAGGACAGCGGCAGTGACGGGATGGATTCAGAAAGTCGCACGGCTAGGAGAAGCAACAACGACGAATCCCTCCGGCAATGACAGATCGTCTACGGGTTTGCGTAGTGTCCCGGCGAGACGCTTCCACGCGCGTGTAAAGACGCGCGATACGCTTGTCGAGCCCGTGCTTGACGTCGAACTCGTAGATGCCGTAGACGGCGCAGGCGACGGTGGCAGGTCTTCAAGTACGATATGAAACCTGGCGACGCGTCAGTCGACTATTGCCACTGCTGGCAGGCGTAGGAGATGACGCACCGTAAAGCCAGGTCAGTCTCGCTCCGCGAAGCGAGTGGAAGGTTCGCCGGTCTTCGCGGGCGCGACATCGTACGCGTACGCGGGCGCGGCGTCGCTGCCGACTCCGGGTGCGGGTCCGTCGCAGAGATCGACGCACGGCGGTGACGCACAGCCGCGTGACCTGACGCCAGAACGAGTAGTTCCTGCTCGTCGAAGTAGTGCAGGCGGTTGCTCGACGATTCCATAGCAAGCAGACAGGAAAGAAAACGAGTGGAACGGGAGACGAGTGATGGGAAGTCCTAGCAGTGCGAACGCAGCCTTGCAATCCTCTTTTTTAACCCACCGTCAAAGGAGATTGGGCATGTCGGTACCGAAGAGCTCGAGCGGGAAAGGAGCTAGAACACGACGAGCGGACGTCCGACAGATTCATGATGACCGTATCAGGTCAAGTTGCAATCCGCGCTTTCCGGCTCCGAAGCCGTGACACCTGACTTCTCGAGTCTCTAGTTCCAATTCCGTCTCACAGTCACCCAACTGAAGGCGTTCGGGGCGGCGAATATCGCAATAATTGGGATTGTCGTCAGCATTCGATCCGAATCGATCGACTCTCCTCGGGCGCTTTTCCCGAGAAGATTGCCCCTAATCCTGAATCAGATACTTGGCGAGACTCGCGGGTTCAAAGCGTGCCCGAAGAGTCGGCCCCTCTAGTAACAAAGCACAGCTGGGGGCTGAAGCACTCTGGAGTCTGGAGTCAGGCACGACTGTAGTTATGTGCCGATTCTGACGCATGGAGCTACTGTATTACGGACAGTTATTATGTCAACAGCACTCCAACAACTCATAGTGTGTAATTAAGGTATGCGCAAATGAGTACGAGGCTGAGTCGCACCATCTCAGTGGTAGCACCCTAGCTCATCGATTCACTATCCGTTCTCAGTTCTCATGGGTCGAACGGCGGAGCTTCTCCCCTGGCAATGAGGCCGACGCACTCTGAGAGGGCAGTGTGGAACTGCGATCCCCGAATGCCGATCGATGATCCTCGGCATCAGGCACGAAGCTCGTCGTACAGTAACTTATAAGTTTGGAAGGTACTTCTGTCGATCGTACGCGCAACATCCATCTAGTCACTCTCGGCGTCTGCTGGCCTAGAATTTAATCCGGTACTCGTCTCTGTACAGAGACGGCATCTGCGGTCCTCATGGACGTGCACAACACTCTGAAAACCACCCTTTCCATGGAACCCCAAGACGCCGGACCCTTATTATGAGAGGTAGCGCCTTGTCTGACAATAACTATGCGCGAGGAGGTGCGGAAGGTACCAAAACGAGAGTCCAAGTATTAACTTACTGTACCTTTTCGACCGGATGCACGGTGTAACATGTAACACTGACCTCCGTGCAATGCTTATACGACACCTGTAACGTGTAACATCCGTCTGTCCGGACCCTTATTTGCCTCCGGAGGCCCGTGGAAGCCGTTCCGAGACCGTAGAACAGTCAGAAACACTTCCTAAGAGCTCCCATAGCATATTTCGAGCTCTCCTGACCTAGGGGGCCCACGAAAAGCCCTTGGAAGTTGGCCCCGGACCCAGAACTGATCGGAGGAAAAATACTTCCGGGAGGTGTAACGTGTAACACACCCCTTCGTGCATGTATTAAAACATGACAAAGCAGCTGATGTAATAGACGCTCGTGCATCCGGTCGAAAAGGTACAGTATTGCAAAGGAACCGGAAGCATCCCGGGCCCGGGCCAAGGGCCCGCTGCCTGATAAGCGCCCAATTCTCTGCTCCGACCAGCTTGCGCGCGTCTCCTCGTGCAAATGACTGGGCGTGACTTGACCGCCATGCTACCACCAGAGCTTATTCGACGATTCTTTCGGGGTTGGACCTTCGAGGATCTGCACGCCATGCTCGGCGTGTGCGGACGATGGCGCGACATCGGCCTCAACCATCCCATCTATTGGCGATCGATTATGTTTACCGGCAGTTCGTCTCGCTCTATCGCGCATCGAACGTACATGCGGCCGCCCATTTTCCCTTGATATCTGGGTTACATGCGACAGAGAGCTGCTCTATCGGATACTATCTATTCTCTCGAGTTGTCTCGAGCGAATCATTACTCTCAACCTCGTCGTTCCCAGTTTCCACGCTGCCGCCACTTTCGGCGCCCTGTTACAACCCGCACCACAACTCGAGACTTTCAACTCACGATTTCAGGTCCTTGACGTAGAGCCGAAAGAACCGATCCTATCCTCCGGTTTGTTCGCACATCGTGCTCCAGCATTGCGTAGCGTAATGCTATGTGGAGTACGTCTCGTGAACCCCCTTGCGATCTTCCAGCGTGTTAGCAACGTGTGTATTCAAGTTAAAGAGGACTCGGACGAACCCCCGTGGTTCCGTGTGCATTGACACACACCCCTTCCGCCAGGCGGCTCAGATTCAAGGCGTACACTTCATCATCGCTCTCGCAGTTGCGGAGACTCACGGAGCGCGCACAATCCGGACATCGGAATCCCAGCACGGAGCGATTTCAGCACACGACGATCTGCGCCTCATGAGTCGACGCTTGCACGGACGATCAGACAGTAACGTACCGGGCCTCAGTATCCGTTCTATATTCTGGTCTGAGTTGATTGCTTGCCGACAGTAGACGCCGATGCGGTGCCGACATGATCTTCGCCTGGGAACGTAATCGAGCGCGTGTGAACAGCGCGTGTTGGAACCTGTTTGTCGCGGCCTTCGTCTGTTCACCCATGGCCGCGTCCTTGACCCGCTTTGGAGAATTGCCCGCGGAGCTTGGGATCGCTATAGTTCAACTCGCCGCTTGTGCGGACACGCGCGACGCCCTCACCCTCGTACTCGTCTCTTCGAACTTCCGCGCCATCGTGCGTCCTGTTCTGTACAGGACGGTGCGTATCACACCGCGGAACCTCTTGCTATTTGAAGATCCTACGAGGCGCAAACACGTTACCGCTTTCACGCGAAATATCATCGTCCACACTTCTCTGGGCCCGCAGCTCCCGGTCCATATTGCCATGCTTTGTTGCGGTCAACGAGTACAGAGCATCTGCTGCACGCCGCCCGTCTTTCAGTCGCTCTCGACGTCACCCAGCATGCCATCCTCGCGCCCTCGTGTGCACATCGTGAGAGGGATATTCCCTTTGTCCGAGGTCACGGCGCATACCACTGGGGCGACTCATCTCTACATCGAAAGTTGCCTTCTCCCTCTCACGCCGCCCATCACACCATGCAATTTCGAAAACGCGGGTGCGCTCACGCATATCATCCTTCGTCCGTGGATACCGCGCCCGAACGCACTGGACCTGATCCGCGAGTTCGCCGCCTCGTTAAGCGCACTCTTGGACGCATGCCCCAACCTCCAGCGCATTGCTGTTCGGGTTCATGACCCTGCTCGGGACGAGTCAGAGAATTCGCTCATACTTCGCACGGAATTGGCGCTCATAGGAGGGGAGAATGGACGGCTGTACGTTGACGCCGTAACCCTGAAGAACTGCGATGGAGTACTGGAAACGCTCACTTGTGACGACGCAGTTTGGAGAAAATGAATAACGGTACAGTGTGCGCTAGGGGCTGCACTCTGACTATGTGTTCCCTTGGCTTGGTCGAAGCAAACATTTTCATGCACGTCCTGCGGCACTCCGACTCACAGCGAGAGCCCTCTCTGCTTCATGTTACTTATTGCTCTCCATGTCTTCTCCGATATGCAAAGACGTTCTTGCTGTGAATCTGCCATGTGGTTTCTGTCGTGTAGTTCTGCGCCGCCGAATACTGGAGCAAAATGTCGAAAAGTCAAAACCGGACAGAACTTGAAGGATCCCGCTGCGATGTAGCCTTCAAATTTCCGCAGAGGCCCCATTTTGTACAGGGATGGAAAGCCGCGGCCGTGGCTGTCCCGCGTACCGCCAAGGTCCTATCGTAATCGACGAGACTTGTGTGGTCGATGAATGTAGCAGATGACGAGAGCGCTCGAGCTCGTGAAGTGAAGTGACGAACTCGGGTCCTTATAATGTTCGTGCTCGGCCCGGTTACGCACGGGCACTAAACCGGTAGATGTCGTCTGCATCCGCAGGACCGTGTCTGCGGTCTCGTTTTTTTGTCAGAGTACATCCGTCGGATGGGAACAGAAGATCATGAGGGAGTTCGCAGTCGGAACCGCTGAGAACACCATGTACTATCGTCGACTGTACAGAGCCCTCTCCTAACCACGCATTCCTGGTCATTAAGTTGTCTTTCAGTTGAGGCATCCTGCGAAACTCCGCAACTTTAAGACCGTCTCCATGGTGCAGCGATAAGATATTTGTGCCATGCCTGTCGCCGCGTGCTGCCAATTTCCTGTGCATATCCACGGTGCTCGGGTGTCCGATGAATGCAGCAGATGATGAGAGCGCTCGAGCTCGAGTTGGAGTGACGAACTCAGGTCCTCATAACTTTAAATCCTCGTGTACGGGTTCCGATAGATGATGCCTGTCTTTGCAGTAGCGTGATCTGCGCCCGCGGCGTCAGAGAGCGTACATCTGTCGGATGGGAGCAAATGATCACAAAGGCAGCTCCGGACCGCACTCAGAACACACCATGTAATATCTTCAACTGCAGAGAGCCCTCTCATAATTACGTATTCCTGGTCTTCGAGTTGTCTTTCAGACTTTGGGGCATCCGGATCCTGCGAAATCGAAGATCAAACCTTCATGTAGCTTTTTCGTGACTGTCCCCGCGTGCCGCTGATATCGTATGTTGTATAATCTTGACTGCGTCTGTCCGATGAACTTAGCAGATGATGAGAGCGGTCGTGAAGTGATGAGTGGCGAGAGCCTAGATCACCATGACTTTATAGTCCTCATATTCGGCCCGGGTCGACCGTAAGTCAAAGTGTGAGTGCGGCTAGCGCAATCCGGGGCCGTGGTATCAGAGAGTACTGTAATCTATGTGGCAGGATGTGGGTGACCGCGATTATTGTGAACCCGACACCGGGTACCACTCTACCAAAATGTCGAGAAGGTAAAGGCAGAGCGCAGTACACCAACACGGACACGCAAGACCGGAGGGGCCGTTGTATTCTCTCCTCCTGGCTGTTGGAAAAGCCCCGTAAAGGCCGCCACTGAACTGAACGACGAGAATGGAGTTGAACGGGACAAGAAGGAGTGGCAGGCAGTACCAGTCTCGAGAATATCCAGACGCGCGTCGTTGGAGATGTACAGTACCAGTTTGTGTCAGTAGCCGTACATCTAGATCCAGTCTAGCAGGAGAATTTACAAGCGTAAGACCAGCGGATGGAACGATGATGGAGATAGACCACCATGCGCAGAACCCAGATGGAGTACCGCGCGTCTGGTCGGACGTCTAGATCGTGCTGCCAGGATGAATCCGTCCGAAACACATAGATCACGGAGGATGTGCGCAATCCAAGCGTTGCTGGTCAGGGAAAAAGGGCTAAAGGACGAAGGAACCAGCGAGCGCAGATCGGAAGTAAAATGAGCGCCCCAGTCGTTGGCGCCCGAGATTAGCCGCGCGCTTCTTGCTCTCGACCACCATCCAGCCGCCCGCGCTTTCTTCTGTGCCCCGGGATGCGCTAGCTACTGCGCTACCGGATAACAAATACAGCACTTGCTGTCGCGCGAACACAGGGCTCTGGCTGTCGGTTCTTACTCGCACGATGCGCTCGGAGGTTCCAAACCGCGACTCCCTTTACTCCAATACTGGCGCGGTACACCATAGTTGTGGTCATTCCGAACATGATGCACAGGCTCGGCCACTGCATCTGCACCTTTGCCGGATGTCGTGTACGAAAATTCTTCGTTCCTCTCTCGGGGCGGTCGAAGTACCGCTGGTCTTGCCTCTAGTGTGTACCTTCGGGTTCACGAATTCTCCTTCCCACAGGACGCACGTTTGGTGCCAGCGACTCGACTTCGAAGATCCGCGTTTACTAGTACTGCTCCAGGAATCATACGCCCCGTAAGTACGTACGTACGTGCCCAGTTCAATTCGAGGATGGCATGTATCCTGGGATGCGACGTGCTTTCTCGGTATCGCTGCACAGGCAATCCTATCTCGTACCGTGACCTTGCTACTTTCCATCCATGCCTCTAAGGGCATTGGGGGTCTATGTTATTGTTAGTCTGCGGAGGAAGAATATGACACAGAGCCGCTGAGGCTTGGAGGACTACCTTACCAGTAATCGAGGATGACGTGCATTTGCTGAGCCGTGGACGTCGACGTGCAAATTCGGTGCTTCTGAGGATCATCAGCGTCGAGCAAACCGCCCAGTCAGCGTCTGACTGTCAAGCATGCATCGAGGTAGGTATACAAGAGTTGCCGAGAGCTCCGTCATCGCCCAGTCAGCTTGAAGTTGCTCGCCATCCACTCCCGCATGCTGCTATTACTACTCGGTTGCCAAGCCGCATGAGCCTGGACCATTCATCTTGCACCGCTGCAACTGCATCCTTATAGTGTTTGGACGTTTCATTACGTCGGAGGCAGGTGTCGATCTCGAAGGAGTGCAATTCCCGCTGATGCATGAGGACGGATACGGTTTAGGGCCAGGGTATCTCGCCGTCTTATCTGCCCCATTCGTGCGCGGGGTGAGGTGGCGCAGACGAGTTCGGCGAGCCTCTTTCCTCGTACAGGTAAAACGCTACTGAGCGGCGAACTGCGAAATTAGACGCCTACATGAACCGCTGACTACCGGCGAATTTCGTTACGTTTCTTGATCCCGCGCTCGCACCGCGCCGTTAGCGTCGGCGCCCCGGCGCCACACCCAATCCGTTCGTAATCCCGCGCGCACTAGATAAAGGGGCTCCAATGGCGCTGCCGCTCCAATTATTCCGCTTTTCCCTCCTACCACCCACCAAATGACGACGACGCCCCGCCTTACCTACAGTGCCTCGCACACCGTCTTCTCGCCGCACTCGCGCCAGGACGAAGACGAAGAGCTGCTCATGCTCGCGTCTGGGCACGCCGCCGTACGCTCGCGCAATGTCACAGCACCATTGCCCAGTGGTCACGAGCACGAGTCGCCGCGACGTCGCGTACGGACTGTGTCGCGTCCCGAACACCTGCAGCACCACCATCACCAGCAGGCGCGTTTCCCGAGTTCGAGCCCAGGACGTATGAGCGTGGCGAGCAGGTCAGAGGCGGATCTCAGGTGCGCTCTGCGTTCATCGCGCTATGCAACCGCTCGCTGACGCTTTGCCAGTTCGTTCCAAATTAAACTCGAAGACCTCCCGCCGCTGCCCGCGCCGCACAGCATGACGCTTCCTACCTCCCGCTCGCGCACATCCTCGACCAAGTCTACGACCTCGTCCAACGCTCCGAGCAGGCTGTTCACGCGCGCGTGGAAACGCGTCGCGGGCACGCTCAGGAAGCCTGTGGACGAGAGCTACGTCCCCGACGGATTCATCGTCGTATCTTCCCCGAGTCGTTCGAACTTCTAGTCCACTCTCGACACCCTTCATGCTGCATCGTCCATCGTCCGTCCGCATATTACACCACTCCTTCATTATCGTCATCGCGCTCGCGCACTGTCGCCTGTACAACCAACCCCACTCCGTGGTACATTACCGTACGCTTCTTTTCTCCTCGCCGCGCCAATTATCCTAGTGTACCACCGTATCCTCGGCATTGTACCCTCCTCGTGGCCTGTCTAGTATTGCTCCGGTACTCTACGCTGTACTCCAAAATTTCAATCGTCGTTCGCGCCGTCGAGCGCTCTCCGTGGTTCGATGTTCGAGCGCTTGTTGCTGCTGTGTGCGGGTGCGATTCACGCGCGGACTCGTATCGGCGATTTGCAAGCGAGTCGGTGGGCGCTTGTGCAACTTGATCTCAAACAGTCACCGCCCTTACATGGTCTTCCGCGGGCGGTTAGCTGCCCCATGCTTTTCTGCGCCATGGTCACGCCGCGCCGTACTTTTGTAGCTGTCCTTTCGCCGCCACCACAACAGTAGCAGCGGGCGCCGCTTGTCGGCTTACCATGACGTTGTCAGCTGCGCATCGCGATGCATTACCTCTGCTAGGACGACCGTCGAGCGCCTGGACGACAGTAGGAGCGCGCTCAGGGTCATTGTGTCTACACGCCATTGCTCAGTGTTCAGGGCTCGTTGAATGTCGCGATCTGCGCTGCGTCGCGGGCACCCAGAATCGGTCTGCGCTCGCGTTAATTTACTGTCGGGTTATCTTTGCGGCACGTCCTGCTCGGTGTTTCGTGCTCGGCGCCTCAACGACCACTCGTCGAGTCTGACCTGCGATAGCGAGTCACTGGCCCGGCGCGGAACGTCCCAAACGCGTGCTCATTGTGCATTTCAATCCGCCGGCGCTTACTTCTTCGCACGCGCTGTATGAGAACGTTGTCACTGTCCCGTACGCGTCGCTCGACCTGCCCACCGAACTGCGTAGTTGCTCGTCCGCGTAGGTCTCGAGCTTCGTTTTCCTCCCCGCGAACGGCCCAGAACGCGTGCTTGTTTCGGCGTCATACACTCAGCTCGACTGCCCGCCGCGCCCTAAACGTCGCCCTGACGTCAGCGTATCTCGAGCGCCCACACGACAAATCACGCACGGCTGCGACGAAAGTTTCGGCTTGCGAAGTTCAGCGTCGCACGTTCTTCGGCCTGCGTTTGTTTCTCGACATCTAGCGCGACGCTGTCGAATGGTGCACAGCTCTTTCTCATTCAGTCAGGACGGTCTTGCTGCCAATACCAGCCTGTGCTCGGCGCTGCTACGACTTGTGCTTTGCGAAGTACCTCTCACTGCCGGGGTTTGAGCATCATGGTTGCCGCTCTTGGCTGTCGCGTCGCGTCTTCTAGGTTATCGCCCGCTCGGGAGGCGTTGCTCAATTTCCGTCCAATTTGCTTCTTGCAGATGGGTACAAGCGAGCGGGACTTGGCGGTTACTTGTTCATCCCGCAAAGGCAGGACATCCCAACTGAGCCAGTCACCTGTTCTGCTTCGGGCCGCGCACCGTACACCATGCATCATGCATCGGGTTCTGTCGGGATTCGGCGTGGTGTACTGAACTCGGAGCTTCTTTTTATTGTTCTGGTTCATTCAATTTTCACACCACGCACGGGGTGTGCCGCAAGCATATATAACGGGCGAGAATCTGCTTCATCGAGACAACCCAGCCTCTTTATTTCGCTCGAGATTCATGGCACCTGCTCACACACAAAAGCAGCCGCACACTGCGACGACGCCCTCTGCGACGAGTGTATCGAATCCTAGTTACATCGTCAACCACCGCACGCCAGTCACCCTTCCACCTACGACGCCCTCTGCGACGCGTGTATCGAATCCCAGTTACGTCGTCAACCACCGTGCGCCAGTCACCCTTCCGGTTGCG
>KV425961.1:0-24703 GCA_001632375.1 Exidia glandulosa HHB12029
TTCAAAGACAGAACGGCAAAGGCCGGGGGCAAGGCCCCAGACGAACCGGCAGTAACCGCGCGGGGGTAACGGCCGAAATTCAGAGACAGAACGGCAACGCCCGATAACGAAAGCTCGCAGATAAGAAAACGTCACATGCGTGACCGTAATTTCTCTACATACTCAACGCGCAAATCTTCCATCTTACTATTCTGTTAGGATTCTCAGAATGCCTGCCAGTTCTCCGCAGTCCTCTGGTTCGCTGTTCGAATGATCTATTCGCAGTTACATGCATGATGATTATATGTTGGCTCTAATCCACGATCTCAGCTAGTAAAGCACCACACATAGAACATTTTATATCCTTGCACGTGGATATTATCGTGTACGCTCTGCCGTGGCATCGAAGCTCTACGCGGAGCGATCCCGGCGTCATCTGGTCCCACTTCACCGAGATGCCTTGGCCGAGTACGACTGTCGCGGACGACGGACTCCCGCGGAGCTGGTTTAGCGAGTCGTATAGGTGCGCAGACTTGAGGGACCAGGTCGCGTTATATGCCTCACTTTCTAAGCGGAGGAGGTGTAGGGCTGGAAACCTCGGCGCGCCGTCGTGGTCCGGCGGGGCAATGAAGATACCGTGCGCCGTGGTACGTGCGGAGATGCGAATGATGATATCGCGCACTGCAGGAGCGACAAAGGATTCGATGCTGTGGGTGAGGCGCTCCCACGTATGGTCGTCGGTGTCGATCGACGTGAGATATTCCAGCTGCACGTGCTTCCACAAGTTCGAAAGGTTCACCGAGTCTCGGGATAGAGCAACCTCGCGATTGTGACCTCGCGTATCTCGAATCGTCAGAACTGCATTACCAATGCCGGGGTCCGCGTTGGAATGGCAGAACATGGCAAAGGGTGTGGTGATATCGGCGAAAATTTGGAATGCAGTGTGCGCGGCTTTGGAGTGGCATTGCAACGAGACCGCAGAGAGTGCCGGATGGTGTACGATATTGAGGATCTTATCGACAGATCTCGGGCCGATGTTGAAGGCAGACACCTGTTCGAGTGTAGATACTCGCTCGCAGACGGTGTCGATCATGTCCCAGTGCGGCCCACTACCGCCGCCAGGACACAGAGTGATCTGTAGGCGGAGGACACGCAGGTTGGGACAGGCCGAGAGTGCGCACAATAGAGAGTCTGAGTCGATAAAACGGCATTCGAGCGTCTCGACAGTGGGGAGATCGAGCCCATCGAGAAGCTCGGGCCAAACCTTTAGTGATTTCAGGGACGGCATAAGGACAACAGACAGGCCTGCCGTCCAGTGCTCAAGCTCTTTGTCCGAGATTCCGTTGTAGGCCGAAGGAGACGCGTTGAATCCGGCGATTTCGAGGTGCTGCAACGCAGGAAACTGGCGACACCCAAACAAGAGACTTCTACCGACTTCAGGAAGGCGCAGCGACCGTACGCACAACGAAGTAAGTCGGCACAAGTGCGGTTGCAGGCACCGGATAAATGCGTCAAGCTCGCCAAAGCGATAGCTGGCGTCGCGCGGAGTGACTTCGAACTTGAGATCGAGCGCAAGGTCCAACGTCCCGCTCCGCTGTAACAGTGCACGCGCGAACGTCACATTCATGTGGTCGGCTTCGATGCGGCCCGAACACTCGCGACAATCGAGCACACAATCGTATCCTTCATCGCAGATGGTGCACAGGCAGTCTTGGTGGTGATTCCATGACGCAAAGCTGAGCTGCCGCCAGATCCCAGGAGACGCTGAAGCGAGAGTACGCCATGATTGGCAGACCTGAGGAATAGTGACCAGGTCGACCGTTGGAAGGAGCTGCCAGATGAGACACCATGCTTCGTCTGGCAATTTTGAGCTCGCGCGAGGTACACCGGCGTTTTCACGACGAAGGAGCTCCGCTAGCGCCGTCGCCACGCTGTCTTTGATGGACTGGGTTATGGCTTCGACTGCTCCGCGCCTTATGACACGTCAGTTGCACAGACGACGAGGCAGCCGTCGTATGTACCTTAGGTTGCTGTCTGCAGCGGCTGCAGCGTCATGAAAGACGGATTGAACGCAGCTGGTGAGCTCTTCCAAGAGATTTGGCGAAAGGCGAGCTTTACTTTGCCGGTTCGGCAAGGACGACATGGTGGTTGAGAGCAAAAGACCGAGAGTCGGCGATCCAATGCTAAACTCACCTCTTCGACTCGCATATAATACGGTACCGCCTAGACCTTCGCTTACTCACCGGCTACACTGCAATGTAGCGGTCTGTGTGCTCATGTCCAGCAGAACAATATCCGCGTAGCTCAGCGCTGCTGCGGGAGCCGCGTTCGGCACATGGCACAAGCGACGCATCATCATGGTGTGCAAATAGACAAATCAGCTTCGCGACGCGTGCTAGCTGCTCCCGCTCCTTGTCTTCTTACCTCACGCGTTCTTCGCCACGCTCCTTACCAGCGCCCTGCGCTCGCTGTAAATGTTCCTGGTCTTGCCGCAGCTGCAGGTCCGTAGTCTGTGCGCGCTCGACTCGTTTGAATCTGAGATCGTGCACTTCAGGGGCCAGAAGCACGCCCAGCTCGCAGATCTGGCAGCCTCAAGTCCGCAAGGATTCTCCGGTCCGTCTTTGGTTTCCTACACTCGTTTACGCTGCTCAATGTCTCTCGTTGCGCAGACGACTTGCTGCTGCAATTCTGCTGGCGTCTGCTTCGGCGACATGTGCCCGAGCGTTCGACATATCGCGGGCTGACAATGTCGTCGCCTACTGGGGATCGTCGACCGGCCAGAAGAGCATTGGCGCGTACTGCGACGACAGCGTCGACACGATATCTATCGCTTTCCTCAGCGTATACTTCGGCACAGGACACCTCCCCGAGCTTACGATCTCATACGACTGTGGCGGCGACGTGTTTGCAAACAGCGAGTTAATGAACTGCGCCTCGCTCGCCGCGGACATTAAGCAGTGTCAGGCGAAAGGGAAGGCTGTTACGCTGTCGATTGGCGGGTCAGGGCAGCCCGAGACGAACGTGTTCTCGTCTGACGCGACGGCGCGGTCGTTCGCAGACCAGCTGTGGAACCTCTTCCTCGGTGGTACGAGTAGCACGCGTCCGTTCGGTGACGCCGCCCTAGACGGCATCAACTTCAACATCCAGGACCCGACGAAGCTTGCTGGTATCACTGCATTCGTTGGCCAGCTGAACACGCACTACAAGTCCGCGTCAAAGGACTACCTCGTCACGGCCGACGTCTCGTGCCTCTTTCCAGACACCGCGCCTTGGCAGTCTTTGGGCACGATACTTAACGCGTCGTCCCTCGACGCTGTGTATCTGCGCATGTTTGGCGAGGGGCCGTGCGACCTTTCGAATTACGATGACAAGAGCTCATGGAACTTCCCTACGTGGGCGAAGTGGGCAACGACAAACTCGCCGAACAAGGACGTCAAGCTGTACTTCAGCGCGCTCGGTAACCCCAGCGTCGGCATACCAACTGACTACGTCGACGCGGCGCGCATCGGTCAGATTGCCGCGGAAACACGGACGCAGTACAAGAGCTTCGGCGGTGTCGTGTATTGGGACGCTGCTGCCGCTGTTGCGAACAACAACTTCGGTGCGGCGCTGAAGACGGCTTTGGTCAGTCCCGCGTCTACTTCCACAACTACTTCGTCGTCGTCGCCCCCAACTGGCTCCTCGGCTTCAACTGCATCGTCGCCTGCTAAGTCTGATCCTTCGAGCGCGACTTCTTCCACGTCGAGTTCGTCCAGTCCATCATCGTCTGTCGAACAAACAGGGTCTGACTCACGTGCCCCCGCTTCACCTTTCACCTCAGATAACGATGCGCCCTCGAAATGTGCGTCTTTCCTCTTTCTGCAACGCTGCGGGGCGTACTAATTGTTATTGCAGCATCGAATCGCACCACTATCATCCTCGCAGTGCTGCTACCCATCCTCGCGATCCTCGCCATATTTATCGGCGGCTTGTTATGGCGAAAGCGACGCTTGCATTTACAACAGCAAGCCGCAGACGCTCCCGTCGCGAGCGAGCCGTTCTATAGCTACTCAGGCGTGGATGCTGGAGGCGTCGGATTTTCGCCTGGCAAGCGCGGCGCGGAGATGCGCCAGCAGCAGCACCGATTACCGGTCGTCGACGGAGTGCAGCCGTACCTCCAGCAGCCCCACGCTGGAGCTGGTCCGACGGTCGTCTCGTCGAAGTCGTCTTACCCAAGCGGGAAGGCGCCACCACCGTCGTCGCCGACGACGGGCGAGTCGTACTCAGGCGGGCCAGAGTCGTCTGGAAGTCAGGTAAGCCCCGCGCTCTTCGCAAGGCAACGGCTCACTGATGCGCAACTGGATAGGATCCTGAGCAGTTTGTCGCGCTGCAGTCGGAGATGGGGCGTGTGGGCATGTCGATGCAGGCTCTGCTCACGTCGCTAGCGCGTTTGCGGAATCCACCAGGACCCGCAGACGACGTCTCGGATGCGGGGGCGACGAATGTGCCACCGCCTCGGTATGATCATGTCTGATCATCTCGCTGTTGTTTGCTATATTCAGGTGTAATGTCACTCCTTCTGCTGTGTGTAACGAAGTCGTACGCCTTGCAACAACTTCAACAAGTTGACAGTGTCTCGAAAAGTAAATAAATGATCTACTACATCGTGATTGCTAACTAACGGATCTCGCGCACGACACCTGCGAGGCGAGAGTCGATGTCTCCGTCAAGGCGCACACGCGCCAGCTCGACTGAGTTGGGCACCTTATTGCCGCATATACACCGTATGAAGGAGACGATGTCCGCCGCGCGAACTAGGCAGGGTGTCTGGCCGGACAGCCCTTCAAGGCGAAGTGTGGGTAAAGCACAATGCCCTGACAACGGCTCCAGAGTCGGAAGACGGTAGTATGCCGACAGCACCAGCGTCAGGCGTTGGAGGGAAGGGAAGTGCTTGAGCCCCAGCATGACGTCGTGGTACATGGATGCTTGCACAGTTATCGCGGTAATCGCTTGCATTGCGATCTCCGGGTAAATCCTGACCGCAAACTTCGAGGGACACTGAACGCTGCGCCTAATGCCAGATGAGTCGGTTGCGTCCGCCGTGCAGCCGTGGGCCGGGCCTCCGGGTCCGGTAGTGAACGATAGTTCGATGTTGCCGCCGAGGTCGGCGAAGATGCGAGGCGCATTGATTTCAGTACGTTCCTCGAAGACCGCACCAGAGTGGAGTGGGTTGCGATAACTCATTGAGAACGTCGGGCGGCTCGGGCGGTGGAATAGCGCGAGTATGAGCTTCTCGCTTGAAATGCCCCGACTAGCCGACTCGTTCCATCCAACTTCCTTAGCGTGCACGTGAGGTATCCTCGCGCCGCGAACGTTGAGTGTGTGATACTGGACGCTGAGCTCGTCTGGGTCCCAGAGACGCTGAGTATTAGAGATCCACAGCGTGTCTAGGTTGGGAAAACGATCAAGATCGGAGAACAACTTGTCGAGGGAGCTTTCATGCCCGATTTTGTACTCGAGCGTCGAGACAGACGGAAAGGTGAGCGGAGTACCGTTCTCGGTGCTCATGCCAGGTTCTTCCAGTACTAGTAAGCTACCGCCGATGTCCAGATGCCGCAGGAGGGGAAGCGCAATGGGCGTCAGGAACTGATAACCTCTAGGCTCCTCACCGAGTGTGAGAGCGCGCAGAGCAGGCAGCTCCTTGAAGAATGCAAAGAATTCGGCCATGGATCCCACGGCGTCAGAGCTCTCGTCGATGTCGATTCGAACGATGCGAGATGCATGGGGACGCAACGCAGTGGCTAGCGTGAGGAATGGGCTGTTATCGAGTTCGGCATCCGATACGCTTGCGTTGATTACAATAGAGAGCGACAGTGGGAAGCGGCGACTGCGCGGAATAAGGCAGCGAATGATATCAACGTTCGTTCGTCCAACGGCTGCGACTTCGTGGCCTTGTGAGCAAGACATGCTGTAGCCGTTCCTGAGGGCAATGCACGTGTCGCAGCTGCAGCCGTCCATGCTGTGCCGGTCGGTGAAGAAGTCCAACTGCGACCACAGCTTGGGAGACGCGAGGGCCAGTGTCCGCCACGCTCCGCAGACGCGAGACACGGAAATGCGATCATCCATGGAAAGTTCTTGCCAGACCATCAACCAGAGCTCGTCGGGGAGCAAGAAGCCGTAAGCCCGCAGAGCTGGCGCACTGCTCGGTGAGAGTTTCGGCTTGTCGTTGTACCTCCCAAGTGTGGTGGCGAGCGCGCGTTTGAACGACAGCTCCGTTGCCTCTGCGAGTACGGTGCAGCGTGCAGCGCTAGAATGCATCAGATTACAAGCTCTTCGTCTCGTTGACGTAGATGCGCACCTCAAGGGGCGTCCCAGAGCATCACGCGCGTCGCTGAAGACGCGTTTTACGAGCTCGTCGAATTCCCTGTCGAGCCGTGCAGACATGTATAGCGAGACTCCCTCCGCGGCATCCTCCCTCTGCCGTCCGGTAACCAGGCGCCGCAAAGTCGTTTGCGAGCTCATCGAGGCCGCCGGAATGTGGGAGAAGAGAAAACGCGTGCGGCGGCGGCAACCGAGGACCGCGTTGTCGTATCATGACGCCCGATGGTCATTTTTCGACACGCTTATCAGTGCGAGAGAGTGCTGCTAGCGCAATAAATCCATACATGGGTGTCGTCATATTCAGAAATAAGATTCGTGCATGATGGTGGGAGGAAGGCAACTTATGCGCTGCGGTTGGGACCGGACGAGGCGCACCTCCTCTGCTCACGGCGACCAACTTACAGCTGACATTGTATTCCCTCGTATGAAGTGGACCCGGCTACAAGAACTGATCGTCGGTTCCGTAACTAACTGTGATATGCTCTCACAGTCGCGACACCGGCCAAGAAACAGTCATCAGCCTACGGGACGAACAGTGCATCAAACTCGTGGGTCGTGTGTCCAATAACTCCAAATGCATCCTGAAGCTTCGCGCCAAGATAATCAAGTTCGTGAGTGACGCCCTGCATCGTCAGCGCGTAGGCAAAGTAGAGCAGCTGCCTCGAGCCCTTGACTTCTCGGTTCCGTACGACCGGAAGCTCGCGCATGCGGGCGACCTGGAAGTCGAGTTAGCATAGATGGACACGCAGTCGGTAGCGGGACACGTACTAGTGCCTGGCGTGCGCGTTCCGCGGGAGGAAGGTACGGCGGTAGCGGCGCCTTCGTTCGGAATGCCGACGACAGCGTCGAGAAGTAGAGGATGATATTGCCGACCCTATACCGGACCGTCAGTGCCAGCCTCGCATGCGCCACAGAACGAGAAGACGCACATGTCCTTCCGCTCCTTATTCACGGGCACGATGAAGTCACGGCGAACGCTCTGGAGCGCATGTTAGCGAGGCCACCTCAGCGGCATCAAAGCTGAGCGTACCGTAAACCTGCACAGACGGTCGGTCAGATCACAGAGATATCAACACGATTCTGTCCACTTACCACTCTTCTCGCAGCGTCACACAGCGCATACTATGCAGCTTGTCCAAGATCTTCTGCAGGCTCGTCAAGATAGAGCGGTACAGCGCGACCGGGAACGGTCCCTTAAGACGCGGCTCGTGCTGCGCCTGGTTCAAGAGTCCCTGTATCTGGATCAACTTGACCTGCAGGAAAAGCTCCCTGAACGAGACGATGAGCGGACATGACCACTGCAAACGGGAGACGGCACGCACATGGCCATGAAGTCGCCGACGGAATATTGAAGCTCGACACGGCCGTCGCGGGTGAGAGGTAGGAGCGACTGGGACTGTGCCTCGGAGTGAGTGGCAGTTAGCAGCGGGCGCTGGCCCGCATTCGCGATGGCGTCCTCCGATGCAGAGTACGACGCGACCAGCCGGGTGTACAGCCATCCAATCTCCAGACAGAACCTGCACGTGAAGCATGGATAGATCAGTATAGGCACGACGAGCTGTAAGCAGCACGCACTCGCTCAAACGCTTCGTGAGCTCCCTCCGAGCCTCCGTCGGCCACCAGAAGCGACTGACAAACGCAGCCCACAGCACGCCGACGATAACAGCCGACGACCGCTGAACCGCAATCGACCGCGCGCTGACGTCCGCCTCGCGCGCGTTGTAGCAATATAGACAGGTCAGGTTATACGTGAGGAGGATGAAGCGGCCGGACGTCGCATATTGCGGCATGCTGACGATGATGTAGAAGCACGGAAGCGAGAAGAGGAACCCGAAGACGGCGAGGACTGCTGGTTGGGTGGCGAATAGCGAGTAGATGGCAGCGGCCGTTGCTGCTCCGAGCCTGCGAAGGGTCAGCATCGCGTGGTCGCGACACAAGAACATCGGAACGTACAGGGTGCCCATCACACGATGAAGAGACAAGAAATTCGTCTAAGCCGTATACATCAGCACGCAAGAACGTACGGGCGACACGGCACGTACACCACCGATCGTAGGAGACATCACGACAAAGAACTACAGGACGGAGCGCGTCAGTGAAACTGCAGGACTACGGCTAACGCGAAAACACACCGAAATCAACGCCCATTCGCCCTTATACTTCGTAAAGAACGGTCGTGTCGGATCATAAAACGCAGGAGCAGCCAGAATCGCCAGCGCGATACCTGCCAGCCGCACCAGTCAGCATCACCGCACCCACACGCATACGCTCGCGCACGGGACGCACCAGTCTTGAACGCATACTTCATATCCGGTTCTCGTAACCGTCCGCCGACGTTCCAAAGCGTACGTTTCACGCGTCCTCCGAACGAAAGCATCTCCTTCGGCGGCGTCTGCGCCGTATTCGGCGCATGGGGCGCGACGCGCGGGAACGCCGCGTTGCGCGGTTGCGTCGGCCCAAGGTTCGCCGCGTGCATCGCTATACGAACTTGATCAGCACCGACTCGAGGAGGTACGAAGGGACGCACATATTCTCCGTCTGAAATCCGGTCGACCTGGAGGTCGATGTACATGCTGCGCTTGCGGAGCCCTCAGCCATCTCAGTAACGGAATCCCGCTCTGCCGCGCAAGTAATTCCTCCCTCGCCCTCACGCGCCGCATCACGTTGCCCAGCGTGACAAGTTCTCTCGCGAACTCTTGCAACGTGAAGACGAACCAGTACACTAGGAACACGCTCTCCTCTGCGGGAGGTATGTCGGGGTTATCTTTCCCGTCGTGTTCTTCGATGAAGGTACTGCGACGGTATACGCGCATGATAGCGTGGTTAGACGTAGAGTCGAATTGGAAGAGCGCGCGGTCGAGGAGGAGCGTGGCGTGTTCGAACTCTTCTTGGCTCGTCGCGTGCGTGTCGCGGTCTTCTTGGAGTAATCGTCGACGGAAGGCGCCCTCCATCTGCTTCAACGCGGCGATGCATGCGTGCTGTCCTCGTCGTCAATCAGCTTCCCTCCACGCACGATGTAACGGACGCACCGAAAGCGCAGTCAACGGCGGCCCCAGATCATCCACCAGCTCCTCAATCATCTCCGCCCTCTCTCGATCCGTGTCATCCTCCCCAAGTCCATCGCGTCCCGTCAACTCGCTCTGTTGCGTCAACCCGCTCCTCAGACCGCTGAGGTGCTGAGCGAGCCGATTCATAGAGTCGACCGCATCGTCGTATTCCTTACCCACGTCGCGCATCCGGACGTCGAATAACCATTCCGTCTTGGCTTCGGCGAGGTTCTTCTTGAGCGTCGTGAAGGAGGATTGATGTGCTTCGACGGCGGCGGAGAGAGCAGATGGGGAGGTGGTCGTGTCGGGACGGAGGAGGAAGGTGTTGGTGAGCATGTCGACGATGGTTGCGAAGGAGGAGAGGGTCTTGGTCATGTTCCCTCTGCGCGCCAGAGTGAGCAGTAGCGATAGTGAAACGAACGAGGACGCACTGGAGGTTTGCAGTCGCGCTCTGGGGGAAGAGGACGAGGCAGACGACGTTCGAGATTGTGGCGCCGAGTGCGACGTGGAACGCGATCTGGAGCAACGTCTCGAGCCCACCTTCCTTGACGACACTGCGGACGAACACGCGTCAGCTAGTGACTACCAAGCGCAACGAGTCGACATACACGATGAATATGATAATGGATATCATACTGCACGCTGTAACTCGTCAGACGCGCCAGTACATCGACGTAGAAGGGGCGCACCTGTGCCGTAGGACGGCTTCTGCATCCACTGCTTCGACCACGAGATAAAGACGAAGGCTGCAGCGATCCAGGCCAGGACGATGACGTCCGCGAGCGGTTCCCAGCCGGGCGATAGTTCGAGTGGCCAGAATGTGGACATGGAACCAAGGCAGACGAAAGCGGCGAGGACGAGACCTGCGAGACAGAATAGGTCTGCTTCGACCATGGCGCCGACCGTTTTCTGTGACGAATGCCGTAAGCACGCGTCGTCGAACGGGAAAGGAGACGAGAACGCACTGCAGGGTTGTAATACACGCTCCTAAACGACGAGCGGGGTCAATAGGGGACAAATGCGGCACGCGACCAGTTCGGGACGCACACTGTAGCGACGAGGTGGCCCTGCAACGACGGTCCGTCCTCGCTCGCGATCAAGTTGGACAAGTACGGCACAAAAGTGAAGAGCGAGCCGATAAAGTAGGCGATGGCGCATTTGAGGATGTTGCGCGCGAGTGGGGAGAGCTTGTCGAAGCCCAGCTTGTTCGCCGGTGGCGCGCTCGGCGCGGTCGTCACTGGCGGCTCTGGGATCGGTGGACTCGGACGCGGCGGGAGTTCGAGAGGCTCGAGCGTGACTGTGGACGTGCTTGAAGATACTGGGCGCTGTCCGAGGTGGGATGTGTGCGAGTGGGATATGGACATGGACGTGCGCGACGCTCTACGTGCGACTTCGCGCTGCATGACCTGCTCGAACAGATTCCAGTTCTGGTCGCGGTCGCTGCCCTCGCTCCGCAGCGTCGAGCGCGTGCTCGCTATGGAGCGCGTCGAGATCGACTGCGACATGCCGTTCTGCGCCATCGTCACGGAAGAGAAGGCGCGTCGCCGGTCGTAACCGCGATGCTTCTTGTCTTCAACGCGCTCGCGATCGCGTCGCCCAGTCACCGGACGGCGGCAGGACGACTCTTCGCAGAGCATCGCGCTATATCTGTCGGCACAACTCGACCTGCAGTTGACAAACTCGTAAACGCGGCTTTCGTGACGCGCGCAATGCTCTGGGACTCGCTTTGAGGTACGCACCCCCGTACAACCGGTTAAATAGCGCGTATGTATCTGACGCATTCGCGCACGGCCGGCTGTGCCGGCAGACACCTTGCTTTCTCCAAACGTCCTGGTCTTAACTCGGGGAAGACGGTGTTAAGAGTTCACTACTACATTGCGAGACGTCGAGCCTCGAGCTTATCTGCACAGGTATTCGAGATTCTACTTTACGATGAACACGGATTGGCAACACTGAGATCTTGAGAAGACACAGGTAGGGGCGCTGAACGTCCGCATAACCTCCGTGTGTCGCTCCGATTCGAAGTAGGCGCAGTTGGCATTTAGCAGGGGAACACGAGGTGTGCGCCGAAAGTTCGCTCTGATCGCCAGACCGGGACGTGTCGAAGCAGAGACAGGCGAGTTTTGCACGGGGCAGGTGAGTGCCTCGACGGAATGGGCATCGGGGAAGCCTAGGCTCGTAACCAGCCGCTACTTCGCACTCCGACACGGGTCACCGGCGAGTAGCGGCTGGGATACACCGTCGCGATTTAGATAGACTGGAAACTCGCACATAGGCGTGTGAAAAAGGACTTAGGCAAAACCGACCTCCCCATCACTTCAGAAAAATGTCTCTCAGACCCATATACAAAAGTAACTTTCAAGACGATTGTGAGCGATTGCGCATAGCGTCATTTTCGACCTTGGAAAATACCAAGTAACTAGCAAACACCTCGGCTACTCAACCAAGGTACTCGAGCGACCTTTATGACCTTATGCGAGCCACCCATGAGTGTTTTGGGGCCCTGGGAAGGAGCGGCTCGTCCGCAAGCGAGCAAGCGGTTGGGTTGACTTGAACCGGCATTGCCTGCAGCTCTGTACGTAGCTACGCTGCACCAGACTCCTCAAACAACCTCCAGAGCATATTTAAGGGTCATGAAGGTAAGTCTAAGTTGGTACGAGGGTTTTCTCGAGCATATACTATACACTTTGTATTTTCCACGATCGAAAATGACGCTATGCGCAATCGCGCACAATCGTCTTGAAAGGTACTTTTGTATATGGGTCTGAGAGACATTTTTCTGAAGTGACGGGGAGGTCGGTTTTGCCTAAGTCCTTTTTCACACGCCTATGTGCGGGTTTCCAGTCTATCTAAATCGGGACGGTTTGTCCCAGACGTTACACGATGCGGAGCCGGTCTTCAAACTCCGCACGTGTCGGCTGGATACGAGACTAGGGGAAGCCGATGGAGTGGATGGGAAGGGTCCATCTCTGACGCGAGCACGGGACGAGGCTGTATTTTGTGCAATGGGGTTTTCTAGGAATCGCCATAACGTCGTGGATCGAGCACGACACACAATGCCCGTGACACGGAGGGCAATATCCATGAGTCCTTTAGAGGCAAAATTGGGTGAAACGGAGATGTCGGGCAAAAGTACTGTGTCATTTCGACCGTAGGCTCGCCTAACGCCTAACGCGGGCCGTCGAGCCGAGCCTATACGGGTTGCGTAACACATAACGGAAGGGCCACGCACCGGCGCTTATGGCCAATTTTGGCTCTGCGTGGTCCTGAGCCATCAAAATTTCCTTTTAAGGTAACTCGTAACGCCTAACGGAGGCTAGCGAGCCACGACGGAGACCTGTTGGCTCGGGAGCAAATTAAGCGCCTGAGCCTACGGTCGAAATGACACAGTAGTTGGGCGCGGGGTGAAAGATGTGCAAATTGCATGCAACTCGAGACACGTCTGCGGATGGCAGGTAAGTGCAAGGGGGAACCGGAAGCAAATGAATTGAACCGGGTCGGTATGCGCTGCAAGCCCTCCGAGGGTGGACCTACCTACCTAGCTCCGGCGGAGACTTCCTTACATGCACGGCGGCGCACCCGCGCCGAGACCTGAAGCCGTGCCGTTTCATCATCGTACAATGCCAGGTCTTATCAAGATCATAGACCGCGACCTGGACTGAGGTCAGGAGGTACAGTAGCGGAATTAAATAGTTGTACACCGGGGTCTGCGGTTATCTTGAACAACGTGTACAGCGAGCTGCAACACAGAGCATCAAATGAGGTAACATCATCTAGGAGAGACACCCTATAGCTACAAGAATATACCTCCGTTTTGTTGACGGGTGTGCAAACACCGGAGATACAGTCCGATTAGCCGGTTACTGCCAAAACCAAAGAACCAACCAGTACACCACAAAGGAGCGCAGTCTCCGCTTCGTCCAAGTAACAAACTAAACCTATAATAATGCGTTTTAAGTGATCTCAACTAGAATTTAAGGTAGCAACTAGTCCCTGGCTCCATCAAGTGGTAGACAGTCGTTGCAATATTGGCCCAGATACTGATCTGCACCTCTACAGCTATTTATGGATGTGGGTCGGAAGTCCTGCAGCACAGAGTAACATAAATAGCAGTGGAAACCGTAGACATGAGCTCGAGGCCAACAATACATCCTTCTTGTAGAGAGGAGGCAGGGTGTGCGAAGCCTGCTGCCTGCCTACACACTATATAGTGTGGCCTCTCTACTTCCGGAAAGTGAATCTTCTACACCTAGTACAGGCACAGCACTAAATGAGTACCAAGCCAGTGTTAGATTACCATTTGGCCGAAGTGGAGACTGCACTCCTTTGTGGTGTACTGGTTGGTTCTTTGATTTTGGCAGTAACCGGGATAATCGGACTGTATCTCCGGTGTTTGCACACCCGTCAACAAAACGGAGGTATATTCTTGTAGCTATAGGGTGTCTCTCCTAGATGATGTTACCTCATTTGATGCTCTGTGTTGCAGCTCGCTGTACACGTTGTTCAAGATAACGGCAGACCCCGGTGTACAACTATTTAATTCCGCTACTGTACAACCTTCGCCGTAACCTACGGCCTCTCTGAATGTGTCTAGCCCCAGTGTCAGCCTCAGTTCCCTTGGGCGCGCCTTGCTGACATGTCTTGGCTGCAGACTTCCAGGAGCTCAAGTGGAGCACAGCAGCGAAAGCTCGTCTCAGGTATAACAGGAGGGCCAGAGAAGAAGGCCGTTGACAGGGCTCTTCCGGTTCAAGCGACGGCCAACAAGCACGGCTCACCGGCGGGAGGTGAGGCGTCCCTGCCCCTCATTGCGCATGCAGCGGAGCCGTCAGAGGGAACGTGATGTATACGAGATATCTAACATGAGCGTTGTATGAACTATTGAACTATGACTGCAAGAACCGAGCGGGTCACGTGGATGTTTGGCAGTTGATCCATCAGGACAACACGTACTCTGCTGTTGACCCCATCAAAACTCCAACACTTGCCTCCCGCCATCGCACATCTCTCACTCCCCCGGGCTTTCGAAGTCCTTGCCCACGTCCTGCCCAAACTTTCAAGTTCGTCTGCCCCGTCTGCTTGTGTCTGCTTCTTCTTCAAGAGCTAGTCTGACGTGCATATGCATTCTTTAGGCATCATGTCCCCCGAAGGCTGCGAGGTCACAGCATCATTCTTCCACACCACTACGCTGTTCTTCTGGCTTGGTTTGTGGAAGCTGCAAGACATCATCAATGGGTACACGTACCGCGACTTGCCGGATCCATGGCAGGTTGTCGTGTGTGGTTGTCGACATCTACGCCGACCACACGAAGGGCGAGCGCCACGAGCTCCTTTGTCTCGGACCACTGCCAGAGCGCGTAGCAAAGAAACAAGCAGTGCGGGTTGAGCCTTTGGAATCGAACGAGGGTGGACCCGAGCTGTGGGAGCACGGCAATATGAACGACCGCGGCTCTGTCTGGCCGCTGGACTTCGAGTCACTGGAAGAATTGGCGCTCGTGAATGTGCATCTGTCGGCCAAGTCGCTCGTCTTCAACTTCGGCTCGTGTTTCCTCGAGGTGTGCATTCCTTATTACTCAGCATGCCGAACTGAACTGCTGCTGTGTCGCACAGATGGCATACTTGACCCACACCTCGCTGCAACTGTACAGGCGTGACATATGGGAAGAGCGGGTCCTTGACCTTCCTGCTACAATGGTACGCACGAATGTTTGTTGGCCTTGCAACCTCTCATTGGCGCTCAGTCCCATCACAGCTTCAAGATCATTATGGCGATCGAGTTCCCCGAGTACGTTCTCGCGTTTCTAACAAAGGACCTTGTTGCAAAGGTATGTGGCCATCTCTCCTCCCTTGCAATCTGCTCTGCTGTGCTGTGCTCATTGGACAACTGGATGCACAGCCGACATGGTCCCGTGAGCGCCCCGAGATGCCACCCGAGGTCTTCCCTGGGTTCAACACCAATCTCGACAAGCTCCTGTACCCGCATGAGTGGTGGCTGCTCCTCGCACAGCTCATCAACGACATCCTCAAGAAAGGGCCCAATAAATGCACACAGCTCGCTATCCATGCACTGCAAACAATGTACGGAAAGTCTGTCCCTGGCATGGGCGCGTTTACGATAAACGAAATCTTCTTTATGGCGGGTGCGTGGAGTAGTGCGACGGTATTATCGCCCTTTCAGCTGACCGTGTTATCCTCTATCCTTAAGGTTTATCGCCCTCGCTCACCGTGGGGGACGTGGTCGGAAACCCATCGCGGTTTGCCAGGTTCGTTGAGGCGTACTACGTTTTCATGTGGCGCGTCAAGAAGGATTATTGGAGCAAGGTGATCTGCCGCACGTTCCACCTTGGCCACCTCAGTCGCAAGACCTTGTGCATTGGTGGCAACACTATCATGTCGCCCGAGGTTGAGCACTGTCTGGATTTTGCGCGTGATTACCTCTATGTTCATGCCAAGCCCGATGTGTGTGTGCATCCGCGACATGCGCGCTTGATCCAGGAGTACAATGTGCGTATAGTCCCATATGAACGAGATATTCCTATACTGATGTCACGTAGTCTTGGACGAAGCCTCGCAAGCTCAGCTTGCCCGGTGTTGGGTTGGGGTCCAAAAAGAAGAATGTACGCCTTTGGAGTCCGCATGATCCTTTTGAACCCTTGTACCTGGATGTCGCATTCCGTCGCACTCCCAACCTGTCACACCTCATATTTGGCGGACCTCTTCCTTCACAACTGGATCCCATAACGTCTGCGTACACCAAAAGTACGTGCTGTTTCTGAGTTTGTCGCAGCCTTGATGTGTTTACATATCTGCATCTAGGATTCATGTTGCAAGTTCATCGTCCCAACCTACCTACGTATTCCATGGTCATTCTCCCCAAGAGCGAGCAGATTGTCAAGGTGCCCACGCACTTCTACCCCATTGCCGGCGAGGAGAGAGGGACCACGCAGGGGCAGATCTGGTCCGTTCTCCTGCCCGGACCCAACAATGAAAAGTGCGTGCACGTTCCTTTCCTAGTGCGTACCAAAGCCAACTTGACTTGATCCATAGGGAGCACCAGGCAAAGTTTCGCGAACAGAAGCTATTCAAGAACATCGTTCGTACCAAGATGGTCGCTATCGGTCTGCTCGAATATTGTGGTTATGTGCCCTGGTACGCAACGGCATGTATGTAACCACCTTTTCTTGCCTTGGCTGTTGGCTGTGGTTGCTGAATTCTGTTCAGCCCGCTCGTCTGCCACCGTGACCCGGTTCTACTCAAGGACGAGAACGCTCATGCTACGGTTCAGCGCCTCCAAGGGGAGGCCAGGAGATCACTCAAGTTTCCGGGAGATGAAACCCGGGCATTGACAGACGTCGAGACTGATAAGTTGTGCGCCGCGCTACGTGCTGAGTGGATGGAACAATGGGGCGCCGAGAATTTACATATCCTCGAGAGGCACTGGCGTTACAAGCCAGCAAATAGTGCGCACGCCGCAGTGCCAGTGCCGGTCAAAACGACTCGCAAGCGCAAGACCGCTGACTTCCTGCTCACTACAGAGGGCTCAGATAATATTCTCGGGGATGTTTCAAATGTACGTAACAAGCGGTAGCTCAAGTAGATAGTGTGGTGGTAGAATGGTAGTTCATGACCTTGTTCTCCTGGTTCGCAATTGGAACACACAGAAAGACGAGCACAATCATGGTCGCATGAGCGAAAGGGTTGCCGGTGTCATGCTCGATGTTCCCCTTGAGATGGCGAAGCTCGTGCTCGGTGAAGCTTGTGCTCGGTGATACTGTGCCCATAGATAGGCTCTGTGGGCAGCGTTGCTGAGTCGGCCATGACCATGACTGGACCTGGGCAATGGTGCGTGTTATGCGGTCGGGTCGCCGTCAACGATGCCGTGCCTTGCGTACAGCCTATGCAGTGTGCTGGATTATTTTGGTCTGCTGGCAGGATTGGATTAGCGACGAGCGCCAGACACTTGCAAAGCACTGAACATACCCAGAGTCGAAATGCCAAGCAGTGCTTGATTGACAAACTCGAGAGTGAACGGCGGGCCAGCACGCAGAACACTGTATTGGTCTGAAAGTCAAATTATAGTCAGTAAGGCACAGACACAATGTGAACGCAAAACTCAAGCACCAGAACGTCTGCTGCCTCTTTCTCCAGTACACTCGAGGTATACAGACAAGGCGCAGGTGTGAGCAAGTAGAGGTTCCAGAATTTCCGGTTTGCGGTGCGCTGGCCATGCAGTTCTCACGGGCTCGGGTGCGCGGTGGCGGTGGGGAGCAGGTAGGGGGTTCATGCGTGGGTGGAGGAGAGCAGCAGCTACGGTAATGGCTGAGTTTGCCGCCGCACCGACTTGTAATTCGCGTAAATTCAAAATTAATTAGCTGGTCAGTCCTGAGTGAGCCAACACTCTGCAAGGGTGTTTACAAGCACATGGAGAAAATTTCCTTATAACCAATATAAGCCGTATTATCTCTTCCAACCACATTGAAGGTTGGTCAAGGAAAGGCGGCACACATCGCTCGGCTCAAACCGCGCCCAGTCTATGCGTACAACGGCTGGGGCCAGACAATTTGAACCTAACGCTGAAGCTTGATGCTGTTGTAGTAAAAAGCCTCGGCCACTGACTATTTCTCTTTGCTTCCTTCCCCCCATGGACGCTCAGAACTCCGGATCCACATCGTCCCAGGGCAGTGTCCCATCTCTGCTGCTTGCCACCCAGGCTGTGGAGGACAAACCGACATGTGCACTCCTCATCAATATCCACGAGCTGTGCTTGTCTGCCCGTCTCGCATCGGTCGTGCAAGCCTTCGGCACAATGGTTGTTCTCAACACCCGCCTCCACCGCGCTCTCAGTGTGTATTTTCCCAACACCAAGAAAGGGTTTATGCATGTGCTCAACATCTGTGATGGAGCGTTGTCCGGCTCTTGGGTACTTCAGTTTATTCTGCAGCCAGACTGGCAGGTGAATGACCTCGACATTGTTCTACCCAATGATTCTGGGACTAATGTTCCTTACGGGGCATAATCCCATATTGTCCCACAACACTTGTAGATGGTGCTAACACACTCCTCTCTATCACCTTCAGTGTTTCTTGCTCGGCCCAGGCTGGAGGAGAGCCCTATTACGCACAGAAACGGCGGCACAGGTTCGTTTACGGCGAGTCCTGGGGGTGGTTCAAGACATCGTTTGGGGTGTTTTGATGATGCAAATCCGATAGTGGTATTGCTTGTTGCGGCTTGTTGTGGGGCCAGAGATATTCAGTGGTTTGTTGGATATCGGTGCATACAGCCTACTCGGCCTATAGCAAGAGTCGTCCAACATATCATCTGAAGCGGATTGACGAGCTGAATCCAACGGTAGCACGCATGTGCTGCTACAAGTGGCGGTCGCAGCACTATTCATTGGTTTCTCAAATATTGTAGCATATAGCCACCTGCAACCCAGTATACCAGCTGCAACACATCCCTTGAACGAAGGAGTGTACTCGAGCAATGTATAGGTCAATGTATGCGGGCTGCTGTGAAGTGTATAGTCAAGGTATAGTGTGTCCGAGGTCGATTTTCTTGCTGAGCACATTCTAGGCTGATCAGCGCGCTGGTGAGCAACAATGAGTAGGCATGTTCAGGTCGTGACGAGGCCTACAGGTGCACAATCACTCTTTGGTTGTACCGCCTTCACCGGGTAGTGACTGTACCATTGCAGTCTTGCCAAGCTATGAGCAGCTCGATGTGGCTGCCTGTCACCTTATCTAGTTGCAAGTACGCCTGGCATTGGAGTTCGCACAGGACAACCCCGTTATTGCCCTACTTTCCCCACTGCTTGTTCCCACAATGCAGTCTCCTTCCCGGGAGTTCCTCACAATCTCTTTGACGTGTTTGGTATCACGTCCGACTGATTGGTTGCTTTCCTTTCCCAAGTCTCACCTGCGTAACCTCATGGGTGTTGCGGGGGACTGTGTTTGCGTGCCCAACAATGAGCTCTTCATCCTCCCTCAGCCACAGATTGGCATCTCTACTCCTGAGGACAACAAGCAGTCATCCTACATGGCCCTCACGGGTACATTACACGCTGGCACCGCAGACTTGTTCGCGTTCACAGTACTTCCCTCCCCACCGCGGAGCCGGAGAACAGTGTTGTCGAAGACGACCGCGTGAGCATTGCTTGAGGAGGTTCAGAGCATTACCCGCAGATTTATGCCCATGAAGAATGAGCAGTGTATGTTACCTATGCCTGTAGCCATCTCAGTACAAATAAACAGCTCATTATGCTCCGCATTGATGGACTCTGGGTAATTCACCGACTTCTTGTCCACAACGTTGGCCAATGAGCTGAGAGTTCTGCTGAGGCATAAACTGCACCCTTTAGATCTGCAATTAGCCATCTCAGGGTCGTGTTCGAAGGTCCACACCGAGTGTGACACAATATGAGAACATTTGCGAAACTCACGCCTGGGACGTAGCCAATGTCGACAGCTACAATAGTATCATCTTAGGCACTCCGTTCCTGTGGCAGCATGCTGTGATGATCAGGCCGAATCCCACACATGTATACATCGGTGTGGATATGTCAAAGCTGTTTGAAAGGCGTGCTATGTTGGTTCTGCGCACAGGAATGACAATGGTTTATGAGAAAAATATTGATTCATTGCGGGAGGAGAGAGAGAGAGAGAGAGAAATTCTCGATATTTAACGACCGTAAGCAGGTTACAATACAGAACCAAGACAGTCGGGAGGGACAAGCCACTACCTAAGTATGCATAAGGAAACAAATGGGGGGTCTAACAGGCGAGAGACGGGATTGGTGCACATAAAGCATGGAGTCAGGAGGAAACATAAGTGTGAATACAAAGACAGAAAACAAGACCAAACAAATGCAAACACCAACCAAGTTGCTTACTGCAGTGGCAATAAGCAGTCAGGCTGGGAGGTAAGTATGCAGTGAGCATGAGATAGTGGCACAGGTGGAGGTTGAAATCAGCCAAGTCCTCTCCTGCAGAGGGAGAAGCGCAGAACAGCACATGGTAGGCAGAGGCGGAGGTGGAGGTGGTAAAGCAGCAGAAACAGCCACCGCACTATAGCACTGCAGAGTTGCATGACCTGATAACAAGCCAAGGCGAACCAGCGTCGACTACAGCAGAATCAAGTCCTTTTTATGGATCCTCATCTCGAGGCGGTAATGCGTCACCTGATTTGGTAAACGCACCCAATGACCCGATAAAAGAAGATAGACTCGCGATCCCCTTTTGCGTGCTAAGCAGTGCATGGGTGCCAAGTGTGAAGAGTTGAGTGACAAGTTTGTGCGATGGTCATCGTGCCGCTCGCAGTCGCGGAGTATATGCTCGCGAGTCTGCAGGTGATGGCCGCAAGGGCACGCAACATCTTCAGAGGGGACATGGCGCTGGTAGTACTCGCTCATGAAGGCATGTCCAAGTCTACACTGTGTCACCAGCCCATAAAAACACCCCGGCAGTGATAGAAAGTGAGGTGGTGGCCACAAAGTTGGCGGACCATGTGCTGCTCTGGCATAAAGGCCGCGCGGTGGGTGTTCAGCCCAGTCTGCACGCCACTTCTCCAGAACGCGCTCCTTGGCGCGTCTCCGCAGGTAAGAGTAAGTGGCTGAAGTCGGACCCTCCATCTGTGCCGCTGCCTTGGCAAGCTCATCTGCACGCTCATTGCCCAGTGCACCAACATGGCTGGGCAGCCACAAGACTGACAGCTGATGGGAACCATCTGCAGCAAGCCACTCCGCTGCATGCTCGCAGAACGAAATGGAGAAGCGTTGGGAGGGACGAGGGCGCGAGTCTAGAATGGTAGAAACAGAAGAAGTATTATCAGCATAGAAGTGGAGATGGGAAATCGAACCAAGGTCAAAGTCCATGTAGTGGGCAACATGGTCCATGGCCGACGCGAGGGCACACATCTCGGCGTCATACAGTCAAGCACCGGTCCTTGCACCGGGCAAACTTCCGGATTGGCATATCTAACGATCCTGATACCATTTTCCCGAACCTCTTTCTGGAGCATGTAAAGGACGGTATAGGCACCCTAAGAATGACGTATGGCGTGTGTATAGTCAAAATAGGCGGGGCAGAGAATATACCGAGCTTTCGGAACCAAATCGGTCGGCACCGGTCCTTGCACCAGCGGGATCAGTCATCATCCTCGTCCTCGTCCTCGCTCCCCTCCTCTTCTATCTGCTGCAGCGCTGTACCAAAGTCCTCCCAGGTGTTCTCCTCGACGTTCAAGAAGTCCTTGGTGCGTGGTTTTGGCGTACCTTTCTCCAATGGCCCTCTAACCGGCTTCTTGTAGGCCGGCCGCCGTTGCTTGTATCGCGCAGTATTGCGCTCGATCTCCCAAGCGGCCACCGCAGATTTCCAGCCAGAGGTGAGTAGCTCGTTCCTCCCCTTCCTGGCCGCCTCTGATCTCTTCCAATCCGCAACAGCAGCCTCGTAGGCCCCGCGCGCCTCTTCCCAAAGACCGCGTTGCACCTGCTCTTGCACCGCCACGTCATCGTGATCTACCACGCGCTGGTAGAACTCATCGCCGGTGAGTAGTTGTGGCATTCCGTCACCCATCAGGCGCTTCGCCTTGCCCGCCTTGGCCTTCTTCTCGTTAGGGGCAAGCTGACCTTTCACTCGCGCGCAGTACGTGTTCTGGAGCACCATCGTAGCGTGTGCTTGGAGCAGGCTGCTCCGCTGAGCGCTGTGGACTCCCACCGCGGTATGGAGCAAGGCCTGGAGCAAGGCCTCCATGCGAGTGACCGGTTGATAGGTGAGCATCTCGTTCGGGACCGACCAGACGCCTGGGAGACTGACAGCACTCGTTGGCATAGGCATGCTGGATGTGATGGGCTCTGGTCTGACCAGGAAACCTGCCGAGGTTGTCCGGAGGGCGGTGCGGGGAGTAGCGGGAACAGTACGATTGTCGTCCATGGTGCTGTTCCGTGGAGCATGCGGCTGATGCGTGAGCTCCTGTTGCTGATTGCTTGCAGGTTCTGTCCTGGGTGTATGCGGGGCCGCAGGTGCCAGCGGTTCTGGCACTGGTGCTGGTGCACCAGCGGCTGGAAGATTGCTCTGGGCGAGCAGGATCGGGTCGATTGCGAACATGTACGGTGGGCTCGGGCTGCATTCGGGAGGAGTCGAGGGTGTCGGCTGTGGTACAGGTGCATCGTCCCCATAGCGGTCCGTGTGGCTGGTCCGCAGGAGCTCTGCAATGCGGCGGACTGGGGTCGGCTGCGGAAGAGGCATGTGTGCCTGCCACGATGTCTCACGACTCATCGCGAGCATCTGCGGCGTGATGGCAGCAGGGTTGATAGGCCACGACCCGCTGGCTCTGAACACAGCTCGGACGTTCTCTGGGGTCATAACGCGGACGTGCGCGCGGCCATAGATCTTGAGGAAGTTCTTCTTCGAGACCTTCTCGTGCTTCTCCCGCTCCCAGCGATCTCGCTCCTGGCCGTAAGCGGTCTTGAGCGGACCGAAGAGTGCGACGTTGAGACCCTGGTATACGTGGGTTGCGTGTGCGGGGTAGCAGAGGACGTGAATGTTGTGTTCCCGCGCGTACTCGAGGAAGGAACAAGTGTAATGTGTAACATGGCCGTCAACGAGTAGCATATGTGCTTTCCCGTTGGCCGTTTCGCGAGTCTGTGCGTCAAAATGCTTGATCCATTCGATGCTGATGGTCCCCGTCATCCAGCCTTTCTTCGAGTATCCAAGACTATTGTACAGGTGAGTGCATATCCGGCGGAGTGTAGCAAAGGCTTACGATGCATTCAACGGGTTGTTTTGCTTCCAGGAGGTCAGGAAGTGCTGTCCCTTGTAGATGACGGTCGGCGGCAGGGACCTGCCATCCGCACAGATTGTATCTAGAACCGTCATGGTCTCGCGATCCCCGCTGCGCTGCTGGTGTTGAACTCCTTTCCCACGAGCCCTGATAACCCGCTGCCGCGTGCCGTGGCCGCCGGTGAAGGCTGCTTCATCGGAAGCGTAGAAGTCCTTCGTCTCAACTTGGGTCTCCTCAGCTGTTCGAGTCAGGACACCAAACCAGGCCGCGTTCGTAGTCGGATTGACTGCACGGCCACGCTGTGAGTCCAGCGTACGAGACCAGTCCATGTCCAGCTCGTCGTCGTGTGCTTGGACGAAGCGCTCTGCCCAATTAATGCCGACACCGGGGAAGGATGGCCCAAGGCGCAGAGTGATCAACTCATTTGCGTGCTCAGCGAGCCATCTATAGTCGAGAGGGAAGCCGCGGTCACCCATCTCCTTGATATACGTGATGAGGATGCACGCCTCTTCGGGGCCGACGAGGGCCTTCCCGGCGTTGAACTGGAGCATGCTTTGACCTCCGCGGAAGCGGCGCAGTACCGTCGTATGGCAGAGCTTGATGAACTGACCGGTGTGCTGGTGGTGTAGCTGCTCAGCACGCCGGCAGAGCTCGCGATAGCTAGTGCGCTCAGCAGGGTCGGGAATAGCCTCTTAAAGACCATATAGTCATAGGATCTCCTTGTAGTGTGCCTCCTGGACCGCGGTTTCTGCCCGCTTCTTCTCCGTAATGGACTTAGCTTTTCCAGCCATGGATGTGGAGGAGGAAAAAGAGAGCAAAGAGGCTGGCCGTTGCTCAATCCCAATTTGTTTGGGGATTCTTCGCTCAGCGAAGCGAGGTTCCTCCCGACAAATCCTGCAGCAATATGATAGGAATAATAGTCTCTGTCCATTCCACAGCTGAGAAATGTTACTTTTGGGTGAGCTCAAGCCTCAGTGCGAAGTGAGCATCTCTGAGCGAGGGATGCGCGAGACAAGCTTTTGGACTGCAATGTTTGCGCATCACACCATCACCAAGTGCATCACCGTTGTTGTCGCTGCGCTCAGTGAGCGCCCCAAGTCATCTCGATAGCTTACAGAAAGAGAGAACACAAATCCTATCCTAGATGCGGGGAAAAATGGTCTTTTTGGAGCGTGGGAAAATACTCTGGTGCAAGGAATGGTGCTGGTGCAAGCACCGGTGCTTCACTGTAGACCTAGCGCGTGCACCCATAGGGATGCAGCCATGCGCAATTTCCTCCTCCTCCTGGTACACAACAAAAGCGGCGCCAGTGCTGCGACCACGCGGAGTCTGCAGTGGTGAACCATCAGTGTAAACAATGAGTTGCTTGGGGTCCCATCCAAGCATCTGCACTTCACGCGTGTGCGCTTCAGCAGCATCTGGCTTCTTGGCACCCTTGGGTGCAGGGCGCATGTGGACTCTGCCAGGAAAGCGCTCTTGCAATGCAAGTGCCCATGGCGCAATTTGGAATGGGTCAATGCGCTCATTAAGAGGCGAAGTAAGCTTGG